>QANZ01050724.1:52840-127770 GCA_003254925.1 Chamaecrista fasciculata | reverse complement strand
TTTTTTTTTTTTTCATAAAAAGATATATAAATACACTATCTAGTATCTATCCATGAACTTTTTTTTTTAAAAAAATAATAATAAAAAATTGGAAAATGTTTCATCGTGTATCTCTTATTTAAAAAAATTAAACTTGTATGTAAAAAGTTAATATTTTTATTTTATAATTATTATCAAAATAATAATGACCTAAATGCAACTTTTGAGATGTACTAAGTACAATTACAACAAAAAAACTTTTTTTTTAAATAAAGGCTTAACAAAATACATTTTTGTCTGTATACACTATACAAGATTAAATATTCCAAAAACGTTTGGTCACTTTTCAGTTTTCATACAATCATACATCAAGATTTTGTTCCCATAAATATATGTATATATATATATATATATAACTTAAAAATTAATATATACATATATATATATATATTATTTGAAAAATAGGATTTTCTAGTAACATACCTAAAAATTTGTTAGAAAGAAAATAGCAGGTGGAGTGGTGAGGTTGGCGAAAAAGCAAAGTGACCCAAAAGAGCCATGACAAATCCATTAACCAAATACAATTAGCCTTCCTATTATTATTTATATCTATAATTAATTAATTAATTCATGTAAGAAATTGACATATCTTATATTATATGGCTCCACCTCTTTCTGGTCGTCCTTCATTTTTAACTTTAGGCTAAACTTTAATTAACCAATCAAAAAATATATAATTGTTGATATTATAATTATAAATTAAATAAAAAATTAAAAAGTGGGTTGAGAACGTGGGTTGTGCCTCTCTCTCCCTATCTTTCTCTATATTGTGGGAAATAGTTTATTTTTTTTAAGTCAAAACCTCACTTGGGTCCATAATGTTTACTATCAATTTCATTTTGATCCCTAAGGGCACGCAAAGCCCTAGTATATATATATTCATCATGTTGAGTCTCCTTCCGATTTCTGATCCAACGGTGGAGATTCCATGAGTTCTTTCTTCAACAACTTTTTTTCCTTTTCAATTAGGACGCCACCACTAGTGCTATTCCTAATAACCCTTTTGCTGTTTCCTTTCCTTTTATTTTTCTTTTTGTTTTTCCTTTTTGGTTGATCTTCCCCTAATCACATTCTTTAATCATAGTAATGTTATCAAACTTCCTTAATTGGATTGGTCCATTCATCTCCTTCTCTCTCTCTAATCTCAAAAGTTATAACTCATTCCTTTCTCTGAGCGAATGATTCTCAACTCTCACCTCCTTTCTCTCTCTACGCCTCCATACAAGAACCAACCAGAAAAAAAGGTATCCATCCATTCATTCAATTGGTTTTCGTTTCTTTTATTTATCGACCATGTGATTGAATCATTTGGTATCGGTTTAATTCCTCTGTGTATATATACTTTTTGCGGACACAAATTCAATTGATTTTAACTTTTATTGCTGATTTTCGGTTTTTCTCCGTGGATTGATTACTTGGGGTTGTGGGTATGGTGGGAGGAGGAGCTAGAATTCTGATTGTTATATAGTTTTTTCTTTCTCTCTCTCGGTGAGTATTTTGAGCTTATTGACGCTCTGAAATCACGGAAACAAAGTATTCACTGGAGTTTTGATTGTGTGGAGAATAATTGAAGTGAGGTTCCGTCCTTCAAAAACGAAGCGACCCCCCCTTTTTTTGGGATGAATTATGGGCATGTGGTCCTCTCTTCTTTCCTCTTTCATTCAGTTCTATTTTATTATATTATATTTCTTACAAACAACACCAAATATTAGGCGTTCTGCTGCTCTTTTTTTCTTCATATCATAGCGTATGAGTCGTTGCTTCTTCCCTTTTCAAAACTTGGTTATTCTTCTTATTTCTCATTGAGGGCCTCCTTTATGGCTGATTGCTTCCTTCTTGAACATGCTCGTCTCATAGCTTTGTTCATGCGCGTGCCTGATTTCGTTTTGACCTGATCATAATGTTGCTTCAAAATTCATCATGTATTGGTTTATTCTAGCTGAATTTATTTGTAAGTAAATGATATTGACCGGCATACGTTGCAAGTACCAATATTAACATGTATAAATCTAACTATAATTTGATGTAATCAACATTAATTTGTAGCCCTTCAGTAAGAGAATCTAAAATGTGAAATATTTGGATAATTCCTTAAGATGCAAATTGTTTGCAATATATCTAGATTTAAAGACTGGGGCTTCTAAGAAGAATTATAGTTATAAGTTTTGGACAGCTTATAGATTTACATTGTTACGATTATTGGTATAAAAAGTAAAAAAGAATTTGATAATGGTTTGTGATTGTGCTTATCATTCCTTGTTTTATGTCTGATAACACTAGTGTTTTGTTCTCTGCGTTGATTTGATGGCCCACTATGAGTTTTTGATTTATAATACTTCAAGTCAATTTTGTTGCAGATTTAAACTGAATAACTAATAGATGGATGAATATTCTGGTAAACGAGCAATTGATGGGGTGGTAGTTCCTAAAAAGGGGATGACGCATTTATTTAGAGATACTGCTAATACAAGGGACCGAAACGGTCAGTTATGCAGCCGACTTGGTTGTAGTGGCAGAGTCAAATCCCCTAAAGGTGCTCAAATTGGTACTTCTGATAAAGGCAAATCTCTGAAGCCTTTGATCCAATCCCCCTCAAGCCGCAAGCAAGCAATTGGAAGTTCCTCTAGATCTTTACCAGGATCTAGTAACCCTGGAAAATCCCTCACGGAGCCCCGAAAAACATTATCTTCTCGGTTTGAGACAGTTTCAAGTGAAATTAGTAGTTTGCAGGATGAACCAGAAATCTCAGAGCTCAACCCTCCACCTGGAAAAATTCGAAGAGGGCTTCAAGCTGAAGCAGAAAATACAGGATCTAATAGTGTCATACCCACAGAAGTAGGAAGTTCTAGTGTAGCATCAAACACACGGTGTCGGAGGAATCTTCATCAAAAGTCTGGATTGAATGGTCAAGAAATTAAAAGTACTGGCCCAGTGACACGCACTGCAACCAGCAGGTATGGGTTGAGGAACCTGAAATGCAATTCTATATCTGATGTCATCCCAGCAGGTAGTTCATCATCAGATTCAACCACGAATAGAAGGAAAGATTTGATAAAGAGGAGAAATTGTGAAGGGGAAAGTAGTTCCACTGGTAGAGGTAAAAAGATGAGTGGATTTTCTTTGGATGGACAGAATTCTGGTTCCAGAAATGGCATATCTATCTCCGAATCAAGAAGATCCAGAAATATTCCTCCTCAGAGGGACACCAATGTAGCATCAGTTAGAACACGGAGATCATTCAGTGGTCACTCCCGGGGAAGGCTTTCTAGTGAAGCAAATGAAAACCCTGCACCACCAATTGGGGCCCCTGTCAATCTATCGCCTTCACCATTTTCCAGTGACCTTAATGCCCATGATTTGTTACAGCAAGCCTCTGTGGAGGCTCCTTTAACTCATCCGCGATCGTACAGTAGATCAGGTGGTAGCAGTAGCAGTGAGCAGTTATTTGGCATGATGCCTTCATCTCCTTCAGAATATGGAATCACTCATTCTATAATAAATCGGGAAAGCTTTCGGCGCTACCACATGGATGGTATTGCAGAGGTAATTTTCTATGGAAAGTATAGGAGATCTTTTGTAAGTGCTTACCACCCACGTACTGATCTATTGATGTATGTGTAGGTATTACTTGCACTTGAGAGGATTGAACAAGATGAAGATCTAAGTCATGAGGTAATTTTTGATGTTGACTTGACATAGTTGACCAGTTATTAACACTTGCATATTTTTTGTCTTTGCAGCAAATTCTTTTACTGGAGACCAACCTGTTCCTTAATGGTCTAAGCTTCTACGATCAGCATAGAGACATGCGATTGGATATTGATAACATGTCATACGAGGTTTGTTTCTTGAATGCGCTGCAATTAAGTCGATTATAGTCAGTGCTTAACTGCCATTCCTTTTCACTTGCAATTTTTTAATGGTTTGTTTGTAAGCCCTATAACATAGTGGGCAAGCAGTCATGTTATGAAAGCAATACTGTGGGGTATAATTTGACTAAAGAGTAAATTAACAACTTGGTCTCTGAAAGATCACTAAGTTGACAATTCAGTCCCTGAAAGATTGAAAAATACAGTTTAGTCCCTGAAAGAACTAAATGGTATACTTGTTAGTCTTTTTCATAGACTAAAGAGTATATTGTTTGGTTCTTTTAAGTATTAAACTGTGTATTTCAATCTTTTAGGGATTGAGTTGTCACTTTGGTGATCTTTTAAGGGCCAAGTTGTTAGTTTACTCTTTGACTATACGTTCTATTAATTGGTAGTATGGTGCCTCCTCTCTTATGAGAGAGAAGCTTGAAACTTAACTCAGACGAGGAAGATGGCTTTTAGAAGATTGAACCTTATACTTTCCTTACACATTTCATTTTATTTGTTGCTACTCTCTCCTAATTTTTCCCATCTAAATTACAGGAACTATTAGCCCTGGAAGATAGGATGGGCTCTGTGAGCACAGCTCTAACAGAGGAAGCACTTTCAGAATGCCTAAAGAGAAGCCTCTATCAGTCTGCTCATTCCAGTGACATGGCCGAGAGTTGCAACGATGATAAGGATGATACAAAATGCAGCATCTGCCAGGTAACTTTCTCTCGGTTACAGAAGCCCTTTTTATGGATGATACTTGCTTCACTTTTACAGGACATTGAAGATATCATAGAACACCATCACCATGGCTTTGTTTATGAATAATCCATCAGACTGCTTTCACCAGGATTCGGCTAGCCAAAATGGAATAAGCATCTGATTTCAGCTTAACTAGATTTTTCCTTTTAAGGATGGGGATGGCAAATTGGAATCATGATCCATAATCAATTCAACCCAATCCAATCTGATCCATTGAAAATAAGACACAACTTCGTGCAATTTTTTTTAGTTTTTGCTGTCCAGTTCTCACATGCTTTCCTTTCTAAAAAGTATTCTTTCACGAATTATGGTTTTCTTGATAATAATCACCACCAAAACTTTTCTGTTCATAAAAATATAGATATAATGAATAGATTGGAATTGAATACAATGTCAATTGGCAAAAGGACACCTGCATTTAGTCTAGATGGAAATACTAGTCATTTTGAGTTATTTCACACATAACAAGCCTTCAAATTTTCCGCAAATAAATCTTTTGGATTTAGAGTTATATTAGTATGAGATATGATGTAGATATATATTGACTTGATATGCAGGAGGAATATGTGGAAAGAGAGGAGGTGGGTAATCTGCGATGCGAGCATAGGTATCATGTGATTTGCATACAGCAATGGCTTCGCCTCAAGAACTGGTGTCCGATTTGCAAAGCATCAGCAGCCCCATCAATTTCATCTTCTTCAACTCCTTAAACTCCATTCTTTCTTTCTTTCTCTTCCTCTTCTTTTCTTTTTGTACAAAATTCAGTTGTCTTTCATCCTTTAAAATTGTTCAGATCTCACATGTTACATGTACATAGTCAATCAATATCTTCATCCCGTTAACAAATAATACAAGTCACTGGGTGTCTTGAGACTCTGGAACTTCTTGTTAAACTGTGGATGAATATAGTCTTTTTTTTGGGTTTAATGCTCTTTCGTCTTCTTTGTGTCCTTTCTTTATTCAAATTCTTAATCCTCGTCATTATCTTTTTTTTTTTCTACAAGTTGTGACGTCTTCACTGATAATCAGTGAAAGGAAACATAATTACAAATAAGTTAGGTTTGTGTCAATATCACAATTATTTGTGTATATTTTTATTATTGTTGTTGGTATTATGATGATGAAAGAGTGATAAAAATCCTTATCTTTTTGAGGTGGTATGGTAAATTCTTTGTGCTAGTGTTTAGTACCGTAGGTTCAATAAGAAATAAATGACGTATGTAAAATAAGAAACAAATTAATAATTACACTGCAGTCCATAAATTTAATGTTCTTTTCTTTTTCGAAGATAGCTAGGTTTACTTTTTGGCCACAAACAATGAATTTTAACACTTGCACGCATGTGTTAACATGTATAAAATTTGTGTTTAATGTTAATTGTACATCCTATCAACAACATATTCCAAGATTTAACATCTTATTGTTAAGCATACCTAACTAATCTCCTAAATTAGCTAGCTTTGTTAGTGAGTCATACCGTGTATAGCTTATCCTTATCCTATTCTATTCTGTTAGACTGTTTAAGTTAAAATTAAACTCTTCTGTTAGCATTCTATCATATTTTCTGTTTATGAGATAAACACTTATACACACACACATCAATACAGAACAACTTCAGTTCTCGTATTCCCTGCTCTTTCATATTAGTCATTGTAAAATTGGCATTATCATAATTTTTTAGCAGCTCTGTATCTGACTATTTAACTCGAGATATTATGATGCCACAACTTATTGCCATGCTAATCTGTAATGACAAAAGTTAAAAGCCTCACACTCGTGAGGGAAAGATTTATTACATTTCATGTCATACTAAATTTTATTTCAATAAATATGTATACATTATTAAAAAAAATAAACTTTAACTCAACTTTATGATTTAAAATTAAATTACATAACATCGACCTAAAATTATTAAGAAACAGTATAACAGTAATATCATATACTCAATGAGATCAATACAATACCATAAAAGTAGGCCTACTGAAAAATATAGCACAATTACTGTGTAAATAACAATGACAGTATCCCCATTGGCTCACAAGTGAATCAGCCAGATATCTAAAGTTTTTTCTTCTTTGTTCGATTAGAATATTCACAGTTTTGTAATTAATGAACAGTTAACGTTACGCAGGAGCTAATGAGACTAGGAACAGTACAAAACTCCACAACACAATACCATGTAAAACTTGTGAACCAAGGAGACAAACCTTATTTTGTATCCACCTACACAAGACAAAGCAATCTATGAGTAATTTAGTATGGCACTTCAAATTCAACTTTTTAATTTTATAAAACATGAATTACTTACAACTCTTACTAATCATTTATGAACAAATTCAACTAATTTGTATAAACTCATTCCCCACTTCTCATTTTTATTCAACACTCCACCTTGCTGTTCTCAGAAGCCTCTGGGAAAAGGGAAACAGATCATATCATATTATCATCAAAGCCAATCAAATGTATACTATACAATATCATTACCATCCATCTCACATAGGGATTCGAAGGCTTCTCCTTCAGAAACAGAATTCGCGGGTTTATGCTTATACCAGTATAGAAAGTCCTAATGCTCAAGCCTTCTCGCAGCATGTTTATATCCTCCATAGTAGATTCTGAAAACAATTCAACAGCAAAGATTTATAGAACAAACCTTTCCCGTCTATACAGCGATTAAGTGTCAAACATATGTTTCTCAAATTCAACATGAAAAATGGGGAGGGCAAAAAAATAACGAAGGAAAAATTGGGTACAGCATTCAAGAATATATCATACAGATGCTCAAAAATACTCGACAGACTGACAAATTGAACAACAAATTCAAAGTTTCAACTTTTAACAAACGCACCTTTCACATGGATAATTAACTACATGTACTAGGAAATAAGAAAATTACTATATAGGCATACATACAAATTAGGCCTAGGTCTCACGTGAATCAAGAAATCCCATTAATATGGTGGTAACTTTTAACTTGCTATATGGTCTACTTTGTCTAGCCTATTACCACATGAACCTGAAAAATCCTCAAAACAATAACACAAATGTTCGCAGACTACTCAATATTATAGGATTAAAGAGCAATATCAAAAGGACCTCTGTAGGAAAAGCAAAGCAAACAGAGATGAATGGTCTCTAAGACAATCATGCACGAAATTAGAGTATAATAAGCACTGATGAGCATTTTGAAAGAGATTTTAACTTCCAAATATAATAAGCAACCTGAACATCATGAAAAACTATTTTCATTCTTTCCATTTGTTATTCAGGTTTCCCCAAGTCACCTCACATATGCAGAACCCCAGATTCACAAGAATGAGATAAAAAAGTGAACAACAAAATCATTATGAATTCCTTTTTCTCCTTTATTCCTTCCTGTCTTTGAATCTATTCATTCTTAACTTTTTCTCCTTTCATTCTTAACTTTTATGAATGAGATAGTGCAATTAATTACACAAGTCATTACTTGGCAATGTGACTCGATACAAGACAGACCATGATCAGCTGCTTCGAAACAGGGTGCTTCTTCAGCTTTATCTGTAAGTACACAGTGGTCCTTGGGAAACTTGCATATTACCACCTGAACTTTTGATTCGGCAATTAACCACCTGAATGAGAAATCTGCAAATAGTAGTATCTGTCCATCTTCTGATAATACTCATGAACTTGGTTTAGGGTTGATGCCTGTCAAGAGATATGGATTAAATATTGACACGAGTGTCAAGTTGCATATTTCTGAAACTTCAGGAAATTAGTAGCCAAAACTAATGTCAATGTAGTGGTTCATGAAAGTGCCAAAATTAAAACAAGTAACATGCAGTTTTCCCTTGTATCTACCGAGTTAATGTGACTTTCCCTCTCAAAGAGCTACTATAATGTCAAACTCAAATAGTGGCTCTACTTATTCCCTGTATCTTACAAGAACAACTGCAGTTTTTTTGTCCCTTCTAATAGACCAGGATGACACCATACACCAGAGCCACTTGGACATATGCATGACCGTTCATCAAGCAAAACAAACAATATGCCACCTCTATATTCTGGATAACAAATATAAATAGGGCAATATACAAATATTTATTAATGAGGAATTTCCAACATCACTTTGATCCAGACAACAAGGTGAAGATTAATAACCATAAACAGACAAGAAAAGTCGAATAGACACTCGGCGTCAACCATGTGGAGCATCAAATTTTTATAAACAAGCATTAGTGTGCTCCTGTTACTGAGAAGTGAGAACAAATCATCATCCACAATTTTCCAGCATGCATCACATATTGCAGCTCTTACCATCATTATTCTGTCTCTCACCAAGCTGTAGAACAGTCTAGCTTCTCTTTTCCTATAGATGAGATCGAGATCAATTCTCAATTACATGGCAAAAGACAGCCAATTAATCTGAATTCAAATATAAAATTGGCCGCTCATTTTACTACATGTATTCCAGTGCAGCAGAACATTATTAAAATTTGAACACAAAATACCCACTCACAATTTTGGTAACGAATATTTTTTCCCAACCTTCAGCTCATTAGATGTAGATTATTTTGATCAGTTTGCATCTTCACACAGTAAAAGTATACCAAGTTTAACTTAAAGCCTTTTGTATGCTGCAACCAAAGAGCCAGTATATGTTTTATTACTTTATTTTCACCAAGTTGAGAACCTGCCCACTTTTTATAACTTGACGAAGTTATCTCTATTTTCAGTAAATTGCTCCAGTTGTTTAACATTTGTTGAGAGTAATCACTAATATAGTACAACAAGAAAAATGCCAACATTTCAATTAAAATTCAAAGCAGACTTGGACATTCAGTCTAAAAGAACTTTATGATAAGCTTTATAATCATCTCTTTGCATAAGCACGCAGAAAATAATCCATGGTATCAGACAGGAAGGCCATTTTATCCATACCATTTCATAAGCAATATCAAACTGGCAATTTGCACATTAATTCCACTAATACACCTGACTTTCCACAGTCACCAAACTGTTTCGCCAAATTCTTAGCAATGCTGTTGTTAACAGTAGCACCACCGTTTAATTACATTAAGAGTAGAATTTACATATGTCCAGGTAAACAAATTGCCGCTCAATCCAAATATAAGTATATTGAATAAAGTGAGTCAGGGTCTAGTCCCCTTCAATTTCTTTTTTCACATTGTCCTGCACTTTAGGTTTACTCTACTTGTAACACCACAGGTTCCCAAAAATGTTCTTATTTTGGATTACACATAATTACCAAACCCATCTCCAACTATAAATTCAATACATTAAATTGTGCCAGTAAGGTTTGTCATTGATCGAGTGTCAAACAAAACAAAGACATTAAATAGTTATAGTTTTGACCAATAAATTGAGGATGTCAGTCTCTTTCGCTAGCAAAGCAAAACAAAGGTAATAAAACCACTGAAACCTCAAATGGGCATATTGATATACGTTCAATAGAATTGACTTTGTATTCAAATTTGATGATATAGATACGTTAATATCTTTAAAATTGAATCAGAAAAATATCTTGTCATCCAAATAAATTTGCATTTGAAAAAGTGAGATTGTAAAGTTACAAATCTGCATGTGAATACTAAAAGACAAAATACTACAGGTCAAAACAGAAGTCATGTTGTTCAAGCAAAACTGAAAACATCAGAGAAAATTTCAATAGATGTTAATGTGTTATTGATATTGAATTTCAATCAATCCTCAGATTCTAGAATACATACAGAGCGCCCCTGCAGCTCTTACACATGCGGCAGTACCTTGATCCCAGCTACACAATGATATCTCTGCAAAACTTTCTCAGTTTTCCTTCTCATTGGCTGTATATTAAGCAAAAACCTTGAAGTATCTAGCGATTGCTAATTCAGCCAACACCAATGCTAAAGATACAACATAGCAACCAAACCTAGGCATTTGCTTTGATTGTGCCTGTGGTTGCAGTTAAATAAATTTTTGATCCGTCCAGGCCAGCAAATAGCATGAATAAGACAACTGAAGCTCAAATACCGGTGAATCACCCTGGAAGGCTCAGGGTTTATACTTCAGGTGGTCAACTGGTTCGTCTTGGCAATGAGAGCAGAACAAGAACGCTGATGCACCAACCATGGCCATGCCAACAGAACCAGAAAAAAAAAATAGACCCAACCTTTGCTCGGGGAAGAAAAATCTTCAAAAAAAAGTGTTATTCCTCTAATGCTTGCATAGAAATTTTCTCCATTAGCAATGGCCAATCTTCTCCAAGTTGCTGTGGATTCAGCTCCATGGCAACTTTAAAATCAAGGGAAGATACTGAGCATGATGGCCTGTGTTCAGATACAGTTTCTGCTGGCCCACTGGCACCCGGCACATGTAAATGATTACTAGGCCACATGCCGTTGATGATCTTACCCTGAATCTGCTGTTTTTGAACAGGGGGCTTCCTAGGCTCATATGTAGACCTAGATCCTACTAAATCAATACAAGACGTGATCAACCGCTTCAAGTAAACATCCAACACATTATTCAACATACTAGCACATTCAACAGAAACACCTCCAAGACCCTGTACTGCAGCAATCTGCTCCATGCGCCTCCTCAACGTATCTGTGTCAGACAACCAACCACTATCATAACAACTAACAAAATCACCAGTGCTACCCACTGGCAAAGCTTTGCGGGCCCCACCCACACTTGCTGAGCAATATGGAATCCCGAGTGGAGCTACCAGGGGACCTTTAGATAAATTTAAGCGGTTTGACTGCTCCACTTCCTCTCCGTCATCAACATTTAATGCTTCGGTCAACCCTTTGCCATGTATTCTTGGCTTATTAGTAGGCTGCTGAATAGAATCTCCTCTTTCATCTTCAGGTAACTCAGCAACAGCTTGGAGATGCTGTGTTGGTCTCTGATAATCACATGGAGTGAAAGTCCCATTCTCCATATCATTCTTACTACCACTGTCATTTGTACCTGTGTAGTGATGAGAAACAGAATCGACCTTTCCATTCGGTCCAAGAGGGCTTGGTCTATCTTTGTGCTTCCTGTCACGTATTCCAGACCTTACCTTACGTGGGGATACTGGTAAAACCCCGTTCGACCAAATGGGTGCATTTTGATTATGATTCTGGAAGGTAGCACCATTAAGTTCACGCCCATCTTCTCTACCAGGAGATATGTTGGTAACATGTGTTCCAAACTTTGGGGGGCCTGATGGCTGGATTGGTGGTGGGATCTTGGCTTGGCATGCATTCTTCAAAATGGATCTTATTAAATGATTGTGCAGTGGAAGATTTTCCCTCCCAAGTACCCGACAACAGAGCTTATCGAACTCAGGCTTGCTCAGCTTCTGACTTAGAAACCTGTTCAAGTAATAAAAGTACCGTTTTGACTTGTCATCTCCGATCCTCTTTATAATTTGTACTTTCAAATCAGCCAAATCAATTCTTGAGTTCTGCTGGGGTTGCATTTCTCAACAAACAGATTCATACACTGCCCACGAAATTACAAAATAACCCACCCGCCTGTAACCCCTATTAGAGTCAAATTCCAGTTATTTATGTTTCCAAAGAACCCTACACTTCCCACCCCCCATATGATTGAATAGAAATCAACTACACCTGGCTCTGCATATTGGAAAGGCCAGATGTCTGATCATGCTAAGAACAGTAACCCAGGAGGAACTTGAATTTCGGAACCGAATTATAGTTACCTCGAAATAATCCCAAATTCACCCGCAAATACACCATACAATGCAAAACCAAATCTTATGCGCCCGATACCAAAACCCTAGAGATGAAACCGCAAAGGAAGTCACTGAGCGCAAGCGCGAAATTCCGCGAATCAAACTTAATTTATTGAATTGTGCCGCAAATCAAAACCTTAAGTTTGAATCACCAAACTCGGGTCCGAAACACCATGCTTCTCTCGAACAGCACGAACCGGACATTGCATCACTGCAACAATTTAAACCCTCATTGTTTCGCGAAATTCAAAAGCTCTCAAGTTCAAATTCAGGAATTTGAAGTTGGGGGAAGGAGATCAGTGAGTTGGAGAAAAAAAAATTGAGTTTAATAAGGAAAGACACGAGAAGAAATAATTTTGCGAATTGCAACGAAACGTAGCACAATGAAGAGCAAAGACTAAAGCTAGCAAGTGTGTGGAGGGAAAACAAAGGGTTTGTACATTGATTGAAGTCTGACCTTGGAGTTGAAGAATTGCATAGAAATCGAAACCCACTTACTGGGTTCGTTCGAATCTTTGAAGCTTCTTCGGGTTTCGCTCGCAGTGTCTCTTTTCTTCCTCGCTCTCTTATTGTTTTTTCCTCTCAAAAATTGAAATATACTAAATTCATTGTGTTTCTGTTTTGGGTATTTGATGATTTGTATAGAGCTTTGGTTTGTGTAAGCAAGATCGCTGCTGAAGCCTAATCCTAATACTGTCCGTCTTTGTTTCTTCTTTTTTGTTTCTCTTTCGCACTCGTCTTTCTCGGTGTCTCTCACCTGGTCTTCCCCTTTCCCTATTATTTTTTTTAATATTAGTAATAATAATAAACTTTTTGTATTTTTATCTTGTATTTCTATCATTATTCTATGGCAGGTTAATTGTGATTCCAAATTTTTCACATTTTAGTCAATTTTATCATTTGTTCTTACTTTAGCTAAATATTAACAACAGAATCTATGTGGCTAACGATATATAATGTAAAATTGATAAAAAAATAAACTCAAATTCTAACTTAAATTAAAAAACAGTATGCAGTCTGTCGTTAATTTATTAAAAGAAATTAGTCAATAGATAAAATTGATGAAAATGTAAAAAATTATGGACGAAAGTGACAAAAAAAAATTTAAGGACAAAATTGACAGTTGATATAAAGTTTATAGACAAAATTAGTATTTTTGCCATTTAGAAAAAAATACCATTGCATGACAAAAATAATGTTATTTCTTACATTGAACAATCAAACCTTTTGAATGAGACTTATATTTTAGTTATAAAAAGCACATGTTTTTATCACAAATAGTCGGTTGGAATAATTATTACTTTAATTCTTACAAATCAAGTCTCGAATTTGAGTATTATTGAGAGCATTTTTGCTAGGAAGATTTTTCTTATTATAATACCTCTCAACTCAAACAAAGATTATTTTTTGTACAAACCCTAAAATTTTGTATTCTTATTATAATACCTCTCAACCATAACAAATTGTTAACAAAAGAAAAATTAGTATTTCTACATTGTCTTTTTGGTGTAGTTTCATAATATCAACTTCCATTGTTAGTAATAGGTCAAAATCTTATCTTGACCTTTGAATTCTAGTTTGAGTTCTATTTTGGTCTTATATTTTTTTTTTTAGTCACATTTTAGTTCTCAAACTTTTTCACTTGTTTTACCATTAATCTAAAATGTTATTTTGTTTGATTTCTATTGTTATTTCTAACTTAAATAATTAAGATGGGCAATTTCTATCTCATATGTATCATAATAAGTGAATTGGCAAAGCAAAAAAAACTTTATTCTTAATCACAAATTGGAGATAAATGTGTAGTTAATTTTTCTTTATAAAAATGAAATTGTTTCTATATCTTACCAATTCACTTATTATGACATATAAGAACTAAATCATTGTCATGGTTCTACTCAAAAGTAACTATAGAAACTAAATGAAATCACATTTTAGACTAACAATGAAATAAATGAAAAACTTTAAAGACCAAAATACAACAAAAATAGTTTTAGGACTAAAACAAGACTCGCCCTAAAATTTGAGGACCAAAATGAGTTTTTAACTATTTAACCTTAATACTAACAAAGCATTTAGCTCTTGTTTAGAGCTCTAATTGACCAACTATGTGTTGTTATAACATTGTTGGTTTTTAACCCGTGAGTTTATTTCATTTCAACACAATATACATATATTTTGAATAAATATATGCATCACAAAACTTCTGTTATCTTGCACCCAAGAAAAAAAAAATTATGTTATCAATGTACATTGAATATATGTTTTTATGTCATACCTTAATGAACTAATGTTATTTGAAAAAGTGAATAAGCCCCATAGGTTTGATGTTGCATTAAAACAAATTGTCATTCAATACATCTTCCGCTTTCTTATCGAAGAACATCAAAAAATGGTCAAAGAGCAAGTTTACTTTCATATTTCTCTTCGGTTCTCAATTTGATTATATATATTTTTTTTGTTTTATATTTTTTGTTTAGGTTTTAATTTGGTTTCATATAACTTTTTTTTTTTACAAATTTAGTCTCATATCTTTTGGTCTATTGCATAACATATATCTTTGAGTTAGATGCAGAAGTGGTCTCATATTTTTGTAAAAAAATTAATTAACAATTAATCCTTTTGTGAAGATACGAGACTAATTTTGTAACCTAACCAAAATATATGAGACCAAATTAGGACCTTTTGTAAAGATATGGGACCAAAAGTGCAATAACAAAAGATATAAGACTAAATTGGGAATTTAACAAAAAAATATGAGACCAAATTTGCACTTTGACAAAAAAAAAAAAGAAAGAATATACCAATAATTAAAACAGGAGGTGATAAAATTGATTATGTTACTATATCTTCCACTTTGTTATTTTTCAAATTGAAAGTGAGAATTTGGTTATGTACTCGCATATTTCTAGCTTTAAGAGAGTGAGAATAATAAGAATTGAGTTGATTTGATAAGAAAATGTTGATCATGAAAGAGGTAAAAGAGTAGAGTTAAATAATGTAGCTATATTATGTAAACTAAAATCCAAAATAAAATTCACTATAAAATTTGAAGATTAAAAATTTAAAATGAAGTTTTGACAAAAAGAGCTTTAAGTTCAAGTGTATATAAACTTAGAGAGTGCTTGCAAGATAATATGAAAGTGATTATTTTCCCCGAAGTCTTAATTCCCTGAAAATTTAACACTCAAGAAGATTTGCTCAATATTTATTAGTTCCCCCTTACCATTGTTTCAAACAATATTTTTGAGATTTCTAGTTGTCACACTCGACATTGCAGAGAATGTTATTTATGACTAAAAAAAATAGTCGGAAAAAATTTGGAAAATTTAATAAAAAGGAATTTTCAAAAAATGGTGGATAAGGCTTAATTAGGAAAACTGGTTTTGAACCAAAGATGGATTCGGGAGCCGATTGATTTTTAGGGAAGATGTTAGGCATCCTAAAAAACTCTTCATATAATGTTACCCAAATTTTTTTTTTTAATTAAATGGCCTAAATATTTATGATTATTTATCCTTTAACAAATATTAACAAACAATAAAGCAAAAATTGATATAGGATAGATGAACAAGCATTTGTAAATAAATTGCATTCCCAAACAATTGATAAATAAATCATAAAAGCTGGATTTCAACAATTTATAAAAGAAAAAGAAAATAAAACATTTTTTTTAAGATTAGACTTGACGAACCTAAGACCTACATATCCTTGGTTAGGAATCAAAATTCACGTAGTTCAAATAATTAATAATAATTTGGAAGGGGTTTGAAGGACTTACCTGGGAATCCTCGCTTTATTTTGGCTACAAGATGAAAAATATTCACTCAAGAGAATTATTCTTTTTAAGAGATTAAAGGGACAACCTCACAGTCTCGATTAACAAAATGATAGATTTGACTAATAAATTAAATTTTAAAAGTCTAAATACTAATATAAAATATTCGGAGTCACAGACTCTCTAATCTCTTATACGATTAATCTTGACCTACATTATTTAGTTCTCAAATAAATACATATTTGTAATCTCTTATACGATTAATCTTGACCTACATTATTTAGTTCTCAAATAAATACATATTTGTAATCTCCTAATTGTTTATTTGGAATAAAATATCGTAAGAAAACAAAATCGCAGAGTCACAAATTATGCCCAAATCGCATACATATAGATCAAATAGACATAGTTCATAATAATGCATACATATACAACGCTTGTGCAGATGACTAGTAGCAATAATTATATAAATCTATGTATAAGAAAACTAGATGCACATACACAGGGCATAAGAGCAGTGGCGTCATTTACATAATATATAGATAGATAGATATATATACACAAGGCATAGAGAATAAAATCACAAAAAACAAACAACCCTAATTCCAAAAGAGCTTGTAATTTAGTCTTATGAAGATCTAAATTTTGCCCATTAAGTTGAGATTAAGATGAAAAAAAGAAAGAGAGAAAGAGAGAGTCCAAAGTTAAGAGGAAAACTACCTTGCTTTCTTTCTTTTGTATAATCCGAAATTTGTAATTCTATATTTCTTCACATCCAATTTTGAAAAAGAAAAAATATTTGCATCGGCTCGAAAATATCACAAGAAAAGAAAAAGGGTTTGTCAATTTTGTCCAAAAAAAGAGGTGATTGCGCGCTTGCTTGAAAAAGTTTCTGAGTAACAGTTTTACGTATTTGAGCGCGTCTAGAAGAAATTCGAGATTCCAAACTTAGAGATCTATTTTTTGATCCGCTCTCCGACCTTCTATTTATAGATGAAGAATAAAGAATCAAATCTTTAATTTAAATTTTAAATTTGATTTTAAAAAGTGACTTAACCCTTTAGGAGTCTTACTTTGAAATTGAAGTAGGTTTTAATATATTAGAAAAATTTGATCTAATTTTGTCTGAAATCCCACTTTAAATCAAACTCATCAATTGTCATTATTTTTTTATTATTTTTTTTAAATTTCGTTTTTTAATTATTTTCTATTTATATATATTTATTTTATTTTTATTATTATTATTTTATATGTTTTATATATATTTATATATCTACTTTATTTTTAAATGATTTCTATCTTATCCTTCTTTTGGGACTCATTTTGTTTAATTTAATTTTACAACTTTATGAACTGAAGTTATCATTGTATTTTAGATTCCTCAAAAGTTTTTTTATTTATAAAAGTGGTTTAAAATTTTTTATTTATTTAAAAAAATAGTCCGGAAAAAATCTAGTGTTCGCACTAGCTATGGAAAACTACATCATACTAAGCATAAAAACTTCAATTCGCTTTCTCTATAGAATGTTTTTCGTGTTATTATCCTTCAAGTTAGCCAAACTACTATTGAAAAGAATTTGGGATTTCGGCATTGTAGGCTGCATATGGTTGACCTAACTTCATATATATACACACACACTCAAATAAAGTATTAAACAGTTTTATAACCAGGTACATACAATTTATATTTATATTTATATACAGAGAGAGAGAGTTTGTAAGCTGATTTAATATATTATAAATCATATTCTCATATTTAAATATAAAAAATTATTTAATTAGACATACAAATTATAATATTGATAATAAAAGCATATTTTACACATTAGTTTAATTTTGATATGTTAAACATACAGACTAGATTAAAAGATGACAAATCATATAATACATTATACATCTCAAATTGTTTCCAAAAGAAAAAAAAAACTTCATCCCAAATTTAATATCTAAATCAAGCCATAAGGTTATGATATTTGGTCCGTCAAAGCATTTTGAAATTTATAGTCAACTACTCAACTATGAACACAAATCTATTATTCTATTACGTATCATATGAACCCATCATAAAAGTTCACAATGCCTTGGAACTTTTCTGATTCTGAGATTAGTTAATGTGAACTCTTTTACTGTTTACTCTACTACTCTCCCACGACCTTTTTTTTCCTTCATCTTCTTTCACTTCTTGGTTTTATATTTACTTTTAATTTGATTTAATTTGCTAAAAATTTAAACTATGTAAAATAAAAAAATTATTAAGAGTAATCCGTAATTTTAAATGATCACATTTAGATTTAAAATAAAAAAGATATAATTAATTTTACTTATTTAATTGTAAAATAAGTAATTTAATTTCAATGTTTAATTTGACATCGTTGATACTTGCGACTATAATTAAATAGAGAAATCTTTATAAAAAANCAAATTATTTACAAAAATCACAAACATCAACAAATTAAAATATCAACCAACATTATTTAACAAAATGTACTCTTTATTTTAAAAATTATATACTCACCTCTTGATCTTTTTTTTATCTTCTTCTCCTTCTTCCTCCTTGTTGATCTTTTTTATCTTCTAAATAATTAAAAAAATAATCCGAGTATCCAAAAAATCTAAATAGGAATAATTTTAAAATTATATACTTAACTCTTAAATTATTTTTAAAGTATAATTTTCAAAAGAAAAATAACAATATTAAAACTTTTACCTACATATTTTTCTTCCTTCTTCTTCTCCCTTCTTTCTTTCTTCTTCCTTCTTTCTCTCTTAGATTTTTTTTTTTCACTCTCTCAATCTCACATTTCTCTCACTAAACCTCAACCCATTTACACAAACACTCCCCCAATTATATTGGCCTCATCCTTCACAAAAAAATATTTAAACCGCACTAATCATGCGGTGCCACGTGGCACCACGTGATTGGTCGGTTTAAATTTTTTTGGGACACTCGAATGACATCCGAATGTCCCAAAAAATAAAAAAAGTTAAAAAAAAAATTACACCCGGTGCCACGTGGCACCGGGTGATTGAGCCACCTGTATTGGGACACTCGGACCATATCCGAGTGTCCCTAAAATCTAAATAGTTTTTTTGTCCTAAAAATCTAAATATTTTTTTTATATATTATTTATATAAATAAACCGCAGTACACACAGCATTTTTTCTTATTTTTTTTTCCGAAAATTTTCAAGAATCAATTTCTCCTAAAGAGTTTGGGCAAAAACTCGAGATCTGCGAAGTCCAAAACCCATATATGAATTGAAGTTCGAAAATTTCTTGACGTATCACACTGGTAGTTACTGCAAACAAAGTGTCGACATCGATTTCAGACTTGGAGAGGCAAACACTGGTATTAATTTTTCCCCCACCATTTTTGTTTATCCATTTACGGACCCTAATTTATATATTTTAAAACTATTTTTTTAGTCGGCTACATTGCACACTTGACAGCTTTTTCATTCCTCACTGAGCCAGCCTTCGCAAGAAACGCATAGAAATGGAGAGCGACATCGAAGAGTCTGTGAGAAAGAGACCCAGAAGATACCCTTTGTCAGGCGACTCTTCTCGCAAGGTCTATTTTGTTAAAGATTCAATATTTTTCTTGTTTGTGTTAGAATGTTATAGTATCAACTATTAAGCAATTTCTTGATGAATTACTTATGCACGACAGCGGAATTGGAAGTTAACATAAGATAATTGCCAATGTAATTAAATGAATTATGGGATTGACCGATGGATTGTATTCCAAGGCATTCTTCTGCATGCTGATAAATTGTAAATACTAGTTGAGAATGATCAAAGTTAACGTATTATTTATTACCATAAACCTAAGTGTTTCTCAGTCAATCTAAATGCTACGGTAATGCCCGTGAAGGATGATGCCTTAACCTGATAATTGCTTATGGAATTATCATGTCGTTGGAAATTTCTATGTATCAGGAGGAGAAAGGTCACGGGCAAGTGTGGTTATGTTTATCTGACTTATACCACTAATTTTTTAGTCTCTAGTTTGGTAATGTAGCTTTGAATCAAATAATTTGTGGTAACTGTGTAATGTTGCATATGCCCTCATCTGCTATATTATATTTCTCTATCTCTCTGTCACCCTCGCCATGATCTGATATTTCAAATGTGTGAAATCATGCAGCAATTTGAACGACTTGCTGGACGTCCATACTCAGTTGTGGGAGAAGTGGTAAGTGCTCTCACTTCCATAAGTGCCGATTTGAATGTATGTGTGAAAGAAATTGTTTTTTCTTTTTAAATATCTTGTTAGAAGGTTCTTTTTCTTTATAACATGGGCATTTTTTTTAAAAAAAATTATGAATTAGGAAAATGAAGGTAGACCATCTTGCACTGCGACTGTTCTTGCAGTTTCATTCTTGAGAGTTTGATTTTTAAAATAGAATGGATGAAAATTCTTCAGAAAAATTTGATGAGAGCAACAATTCTATATGAGCTGCTATCACGATCATAAATGATAAAAGGGAAAATAAATGATATATGTTATGGAACCCCCTTCCCACCCTAACTATTTCACAGGCTTGCTTTTTCCTACATGGCATGAGACTGAGAAGCAGAACCAGAAAGGTCTGCTTTTTAATTAATTGACTGAAAAAAGTGGTGATTTGGGAACTTTATCTGGAAGTGATAGCTCTAGTTGTTGTTTATTTCTCCTTTCAATTTTTATGTGAAGGAAAAAGCTCTAATGTATGTTTTCTTATAGCTTTGTGTAGTTAACTTTTGCTTTATGTTACTATGTATTTAAGCATTTTCAATTTACTCAATTAAAAATGCTGAGGATTTCTTCTAGTTACATATTTTTCTCCTTTGTTTATATTATGGATATGTCTCCTTTTACACAACCATAATTGCATTTTTATATTTATCAGAATTTTATGCAAGATGACAATATTCAATTGGAGACTACACGATCTCGATGTAAGTCTCTAAACTCCATCAACATTGCTTCCATTTTCTCATGGCTCAAGATTTTCTTATTTCTTTCATCACAGTTGAAAGTTTGCTAAAAAGGCATGGTGACTTGACAGAGCGTCTTTCGAGGTACGAAGTCTCTGAAGATGCATATGGTTTCATTTATTATTCTATTGATCGCTGAATTGCAATCATTGCACCTGTTGGTTCTGCTGATTTTTGTGTGCTTAATAGAAGATGCTAAAATGTCAACGTTATGAAGCTGTTACTCACACAAGGCCCATCTGGTCACTTCAGATGTGGTGACTTTTTTCTCTTTTTCTTGATGAGTATTTAGTTCTGTAGTTGTCTATATTGAAGGTATCGCTCCGGAACACCCATTGGTTGTTGATGCAGTAATAACATGTTTTTGGATTTGTGATGGGTCTGTAGGGATTCTGACAAGACAATATATCAGCGTCTGCTGAAAGATTTTGAAGCTGCATGGGCTTCTCAAACTGAAGGTAGCTTCAATTTTGGCATTCGTTAGATTCTTGTATAGTGTACACTATCTAGCTCATTTCAAGTTTTCAACTCTTTCCTTTTTTTTCTTTTTGTCTTCTATTAATTCTGTTCACCTTAGCTGATAGAACTCTATCTTACATTGTCCCACTTCTCCTTTTTTATATTTTTGGTTTGCATGTTTGTGCAACTTTCCATCAATCCACCTGTCTTGGAGCTGGAGGTTCTGCTCCTCATTTTTTTTTCCAAAGATTCATTGTCTCTATAATTGGTTGTCTTATAAATAGCAAGGGATGGCTGAACTTGTTCTTCAGGGGTTTTGAGGATACAGGGTGCACAATCAAACATCTTGCATGGAACATGAGAAAGATTTTTTCTCTCAAATTTTTGTTGAACTTTTGAGTATTTAGGCATCCCCTTTTTTGTGTGTGATTCATGGGGCTAAAGGCCCAAAGAAAGAAGTATCAGGCATGTATCTTAAAGAAATATTGATCAACATATCAAGAAATATTTTTGTACCCCCTCAGCTAAAACAACTAGCCAAAATCATTAGAAAAGATCTGAATCCTGTTGATGTTATCCATCACTAGTAATAAATATCATGTCCGTTTTATTATGAAGCAATAAATATAAGTTGAATGGGAAGGAAAAGATGTATATCTTAAATACAGAGAAATTTGTAAGATGCAAGTCTAGCTTTGTTTGATCAGATATACTCATGTAACATCTGAAGCATTCTCCATTTCGCTTGCTCACTCATTTTTTTTATTACTGAACTTGTTTGTTTCTTAAATATTTGTTGTTATTCTGATTTTATTTTATTTTGAACCTGTAGTGGTAAATTTAGATGTGGAGCATTGGAATGATGGTCTAATAGCTACATTAAGAGAACAAGTATGGCCTGGTTGTTGTGCTAATTGTTGTCACCTTTTTCATTGGTGTTCTGATATTTGAGTTCAATAATCTCCTTTCTTTAGAGTTTCATAGTTCACATTAAACAAGATAAAATGCTTGACATTTTTATTTTATGTTTTCACCAGGTCCATATGGAGGCTGAAAGGAAAAAGGCCGTGCCTGGGGATACTAACATAATGGCAAGCACTCAGGAAAGAGTTACTTATAAAACTGGAAACAAGGTAAATCAGCATCTGATGAACAATGATGCTTGATCTCATCACATATCAAATCATGGAAGTTGTGTTGTGTCGTTTATCAATGACTAGGTAAACCATTTTTCAGTAAGTAGTAGACAATGCATTGTGAGTAATTAAGATTTTATATTGCCAAAAAAAAAAAGAAAAAATAACTTAGAGAGATAATCTGATGAATAGTGGTAGAAGACTAATTGTAGTCATAGATGAGGTTTAAAAACTGTCGGTCATTCTTTCGTTTCCCACTTCTCCATTTGTAAGCTGTGTATGTAAAAGAGAAAAGTGTAATCTGTGACGTATTTGAGTAAGGACTTGCAATATTTAAGATGGTCCTTAATTGTCATCCTTTGTCCTTATTGATAGAATAGAACTAGTATTAGCTGCAGCCCGTGGATGAGGAAGCATATGATGTATCAATGTTTATGCCCTCTTTCACACTATGTTATAATAATCAAGCCTATCTTGGAAACTCCCTAGAATTCTTTGGTTTTCTGTTGTATATTGTGGATACAGCAGATGCTACTTGCTAACATACTTGCTCAAGTGTTAAGGACTCAAGGTTTTAGAGATCTTTAGAAATAGTCAATGGTCATTTGAAACTGATGTTTGTAAGATAGGGGAGAATTGTCTTGGCATAGATTAGATTATTGGTTTCTTTTTCAACACAGATATTCATGAGCACCTGTTTGAATAAAAAAAGAATTAACAAAATTTACTTTTGATCTAGTGGAGAAAGTTTTCAGTGTGTATTTGATTTCATGAAGATTATTATCACTGCACTTATATTATAGTATAAATAATCTCTCCTATAATATTGGTTTAGTTTCTGGAAGCAGGTAATTTGCCGTTTGGAAGGAACAAGAATTGGTATACAATATGAGACATCTTTTGCTGGTAATTTTTAATTTCTAACTTATCTACAGTTTCTTTTAACGGTCATGTTATTCAACTCATAATATAACATTATTACAAGATGGAAGCTGAAGGCTGGCAGGACATGTTTCCCTAGTCCTTCCATTCCCTCATATCATAGTAGGTGATGATAATAAATTGTTCATTTATTGCAGGAGAACAATGTGAAATGTATCATTGTGTGCTGGAGAGCAAGTCATTTCTTGAAAAGTTTACTGTCCTTGAACACACACTTCCTTTTTTTCTGCCAATACGCGAAGTAGAAAATGATCTACTTTCATTCAATGCAATGGTTAGGTCTGTTTCCTGCTTTGGCTTTGTTTGTTTAATCTTTAAACATCCGTCTAAGCAATTCTCTTTACAATTTTCTTTCAGAAATTCATAGATCATGTTGGAGATCTTTTGCAGGCTTATGTGGATAGACGGGAACAGGTAGACTGCTCATGTGTGTTACTCATTTATAAGGCAGTTTGGCATATTTGAAATATATATTAGATACGGATCAGAATTCCAGAGATAGAATTCAGTATAGAGGAATGAATGACCTAAACATGAAAAGTTTATAACATCAAGTCTTCAGTACTTTAGAATCTCAGACTGTCAGAGACTCAGAGTACCTTATCCAGCTTTAATAAGGGAAGCCTTTTGCTTATGAGATTTCCTGGAAAACTGGTTACTTGCAGTTCTCAGCTAAAACATTTGCAGCTGATATAACCCATGGATTCAATTGAGGAAAGAACATTGATTGTGAAATCAATGAAAACCAAGTTCCTTGGATGTGTAACTATGGGTATGTTTCAATGGTGGTGTGGAGGGAGAACGAAGGAAATGGAGTGGGAAAATAATGAGGAACAGGAACTAAAATTTTGAGGCAGACATTTTTAGAAATATATTCAAAACGCCACCAAGAAGTGCTTGTGTGGATTTGAAACCAAGTAAACTATCCCTCTTTATGAAGCATGGTCACTTCATAAAAAAAGCCTTGTCCATTTTAATACGTAGTATTATCTAAAACACGATGTGGGATTTCTAGTAGTAGATAGATACTTAAGATTTTGTTGTGTCATTGTATTTTGTGTTAGTATTCATATTTCTTAGATCTTATGGAAGTGCCTTCTTCCTCATGGAAATTGAATCTTTATTTCTGGTTTTCATTGTGTGACTCTATGCACAGGATATGAATTTTTTTGTAGAATGTCTGAATACTTCTGATATTAATTTTATATATTTTTTGTTTGTTTTTAAATCGTGCAGGTCCGACTAATAAAGGAACTTTATGGCAATCAAATTGGAGAGCTTTATCATAGCCTTGCTTACAATATGATTGAATTTGTGCTGGATGATTTTGATTGGTCAGTCTTTTATTGTGATCTGATGCTTCTCTCATCCCTTTTCATCAAAATTCAAATTTATCACTTCTTTAGCCAGTTCAAGCCTTTGTCTTCCCTGAACAATGTTAGGCAAATCAAAATAGTGATAGATTTTTAGGCTGTTTCTACTTATGCTTGAATAAGCATATGACATTGACATGTCACTAATGTGCATCAGAAGATAACTCAGAAAGTAAGAGTAGTATATGAGCTTTTTCGTCACATCAATATTAAAATGACTGACTGTCTTGAATTTAATAAAAATAAATTCCCTCTACATCAATCTCCCATCTTCGCCTTCTGATAATCTGGAAAAAAAAATGTGCACCAGTCACCGTAAAAGTCATTTTATGCAGTTTTTGTAATTTTGAATTATAACATATTTATGTCCTTCTCCCATCCTTGGGAGTCAGAGAAAACAAAAGAGAAGAAAGCCATGAAAAGAAAAATTGATCAAGAATTTGTTTCTTTTTGCAGCAAGATAACAGTCAGTCTTAGATATGCAGATCTCATCTCTGTACTTCCTACTCGGATCAGTGTGCTAGCGTGGCCAATGCACCACTCCAAGAAAAATACTACAAGTACTGCACTCTTAGGAGGTCACCCTCCTCCTGTTCGCCTCACTTATGCCGAAGATGCCTTACGAACTATGAGTCTACCAGAAGGTGAGGATCAACTTAACCAATTTACTTCCACAGGTTCTTTGACATATATAAGCACAAATATGAATTTTAAAATTTCCAATTTTTTTTATCCAAACTGGACCTTAAGGTGATTTCTTGAAGCCAGCTTGAGTTCCTATTAATGTGGTTTATGTCTCTTGATTGCTCTGCCAATTTTGCCGGTTGCTGCTGATTTGAATTTTGCTGCTTTCCTCTCTCAGCATATGCAGAAATTGTGTTAAATCTACCGCATGCTCTTCAGGATATGTTTCAACAAAGAGTCTGAGTTTTCTCCAGTGTTGATCACTTGATTGGATCTGTACAATTCTTTATGGAGACAGTGATAACTAGCAGAAAATCCCTCCTTACAAAATGGATAAGATTGATTTGTGTATTCTTGTTGCTGCCCTTTGCCCTCTTTGTTCCCTCAATACCTGATCCTATTGGCTACTGTGTCTTGTATCATTTGTTTGAGAGGGCTATTAGTGTTATACATTTTCCCTATACATATTTGACTTTATAAGAAAAATAACAGTTTTGAATCATGATAACTTCATTCTCCATGATTTAATTAGAAAAATGAAGACAAATTTTAAATGTAATAATGAAGAGTTGTTTGGTTATGGTATACTATGAGAATTGCGGGGTCGTATTAGATGTTATCAATACTAAGTATATCAGATATTTCAGTAAATATTACATTTACACTCAGTTCTTGACAATTTGTATCACAGAACATTTGTTGGTGTACCTAGTTTTTTTTTACGTAGTTATTTATTGTGTTGTTTATAGTTTGTACAGTTGTTTAAAACGATCATGCAAAAGCAAGAGCACAATTGGAATGCATGTTATCTATATGAGCAACAAAATATAAAATGTTCTATGGATGTCTTATTTTATCTTTTTCCGTCCTTTGCCAGTTGCGTTTTTTTTCTATCAATTGTAATAGATACTGACCAATAGTATTCCTCTCAAGACGTAGCTTCAACTTGAATGTGAATAGATAATTAGATACTCCAAGGAAAAAAAAACTTCTGTAAACTATATTAATGACGTTATTTGGAGGCAAGAGGGAAGAGTACCTCCACCAGCTAGTGGCAAAGACGTCATAGTGACGACACAAATTTGAACAAAAAAGAGGCTCTAATCTAAATACAGATTAACAAAAAGAGATGTTGTTCGCCATTATATTTTCTGATTCCTTCTTCCTCCTCTAGAAGGGCTGTGTAAGGAGGAGGGCTCACACTGTATAGTGCTGCTGAATGGTATCAATGTCAAGTCCCTTGAGCTTCACCACCGACTCAACATGACCCTTCAGTGTATGGAGCTCCCTAAGCCTGAAAACCCATTTCATAAAATATAGGATAAGGATCTTAAATTTAACACATTCTTATGTCTATATGTTCTTAATTGAACTATCAAATAGTAAAATAACATTTGGGTAATATTTGGATATTAAGGTGATATTATAAGGAATGTTATCATTGAATAAGGTCTAGTTGCATTGGTAATGGTTGGTTTTTTCTTATTACCTGGCAACCTCAGCACGGCGCTTGGCTTGCTCAGCAATCTCAGAGAGTTCTCTATAGCTGTTCTTATCATTGAAAAGGTTGCTCGTTTCAGGTGGCTGAAGGCCATGGAGTGTCCTCTGTGCAGCAGCCCATTGTGCTTCCCTTTCTTCTTTTCCGTAGTCTTTCTTTGTAGTGAAGGCAGTCTGTAATCATTAACAAGTATTCATTGCTTTCAATATTTTCATCTCTCTGGGGTTTTTACGTCAAATCATCAATGCAAAATGTTTTGGATTATATATAATAACCAGAAAAGATCTCATACCTTGTTCTCCAAAAGATTGTCCCAAGCCCTTCCACTTAGAACGTAGCGGATGGCGAATTTGAGGAAATCAAGAGGGATATAAGTCACCACACTGTAAAGCCAGATCACACCAGCCCAACCCCATCCCATTCCCTTTATCTTTGCGAAGCCCCAATTAGCATAAACGGCTATAAGAGTTGCCACCTGCCAATTACAGAATGAATTATGAATTTGTTGATAAGTTAGTTTTAGGCTTTTAGCTATACTATGGCTTTTTTGGTTTTAAATTACTGATGCGAAGGTTTATAAACAGTTTTCACTACTTACCAACTGAGCAATCAAAAAGGCACCCAGCAAGAGAAGACCGGGTCTTTCAACGAATGACCAGCTGCGGGACCTAGTGACAAAAATTAGTGCCTGACTTATTATACTGACTTGTAGGTACAGGGCTGCCATCATTTCTGCATTGTTATGTCTCAAGGACCTCACTCCAAACTTGTCCTGCAGATATGAAAGATATGGCATACATAAGTGTTCTTTATGGTTAATCAATCGTACTATATGGATAAACGCGATATATAGACATTACCGGAAAGAAGTCGGTATCCTTCATGGCCCAGAAAAAGATTACTGTCATAAGTGCCATGTAACTGCCAAGCACAATGCCAGTAGCAAAGATCTCCTTTAGTTTCCAGCTATCAGGCTGTGGAGATGGCTTCACCCTATCCTTGGAAATAGTCATAATGGTACCTAAAGGTATGGTGGTGAGAGAATCAGTCAGAGATAATAACAAAGAAATGAGTATAGAAGAAAGTCAAGAATATGTTGTCTTACCATCATTTAGTATTGCAATAATCAAAACCATGAAGGGTGCAAAATCAAACTTCCAGATTAACGCAATGAACATGAAACCAAACTGCCAAAATAAACAAAAGTATTAATCTAATAATTTCTTTACAGTGTATGTTTTACTTAAAAGGAAAAAAGAAGTGTGGAAACTTATTTCATGCACTTACCACAATACGAATGGTAATTGAGACCGCATAAATCTGCCAAATATTTAGAAATCAAAATTTGAGAGATTAGACTCTGAAAATATTGTAGTGGCATCTAAAACAATCAAAATATGTGTTAAGGTAACTAACAGTATAGTTCTTCATCCTTTGGAAAATAGCCCTGCTAGTGAGCACAGCACTAATAATGACACTCAACCCAGGTTCGGTGAGGACAATATCAGAAGCACTTCTAGCTGCATCTGTAGCATCTGCAACAGCAATTCCAATATCTGCCTTCTTTAATGCAGGGGCATCGTTAACACCATCTCCAGTCATCCCACATATATGCTTCCTCTCTTGCAGCTTCTTGACAATTTCATATTTGTGTTCTATAATGTTAAATAACAAAGGGAGTTAAAATGAAGAAAGTGGTATGCACTTGGAAATGCAAACTTTTGACTCAATTAGCTGTCACTGTATGTTCATTTCCAATCCTTCAAAGTGGTGTGTTTACGAAAATAAAAGACGTACCAGGAAAGACTCCTGCAAATCCATCTGCCTTCTCAATCAACTCGTCAACAGGAAGAGCTGATATAGAAGCATCCTTGTCTTGGCCAAGCAATGAAGACGAGGGGTACATATTTGTTCCCATCCCAAGTCTTCGGCCAGTTTCTTTGGCAATGGCGAGCTGATCCCCTAGGGAATGAGAGAACCACAATCAAAAGTTAAGCTACAAAATTATAGTCAATATATACGCTATAATATCAGAAGTTAGACTAAGACCTCAAATCTTACCTGTTATCATCTTAACATTCACACCAAGGTGAAGGGCCCTTCTGATGGTTTCAGCACTGTCATGCCTAGGAGGATCAAACAGAGGTAGCAAACCAACAAATTGCCATGGTGCACCAGGAGCATCTTTTGTTTTCTCAGGTACTTCCTATTAGACAGAAGAAAGTAGCGGCAATAAGTGAAAGGCATAAAGTAGGAAAGTGTAAATATTTATATTAATATTAGCTATGCAAACCTGTCTTGCAACACCTAGAGACCGGAGTCCACGCTCAGCAAACTTATCAATGACTGCATGAGCCTTTCTTCTTACATCGTCCTTGACGTTGCAAAGGGTCAATATCTGAAACAAGAGAAAACATTGATCAATTCACCCATCATAAACATCATACCCTGGCAAAGGTAAAAGCCATAGTTACCTGCTCAGGTGCACCTTTACTTGCTCGATGCCAGGTTCCATCGGAGTCAATGTAGGTTAGAGCTGTCCTCTTGTCTACAGGATTGAATGGGAGAAAATGGACTTCTCTGATACCAGCTCGCGCCTGATCAATCCACCACAATGAAATTTAAATTTTTAATCCCAAATTTCAAAACAGAGGAGAAGGGGGGGTGATACTATACCTCCTTTGGATCAGCAAGCATTCCTACAATTGCAGCATCTATGGCATCCTGATTTTCAGTCCTTGAAGCCCTTGCCGCAAGAAGGATAACATGTTCCTTCTCTACACCCTTGGCAAACACCTCAATCAAGTTTCTATCAACACTTAGCTTATTCAGGGTCAGGGTCCCAGTTTTATCACTGCAGAGGACGTCCATCCCAGCCATTTCCTCAATAGCTGTCATTCGCTTTGTAATTGCACCTTGTTGAGAAAGTCTGTGAGAACCAATAGCCATAGTGACAGACAAAACAGTAGGCATGGCAATTGGAATTCCTCCAATCAATAGAACCAATAGATTGTCAATTCCTTCTCTGTACTTGCGGTGCTGTATTGGGTACATGACTATGAGCTCTATGAGTATTCCAACAGCAATTGAGCAAATACAGAAATTACCAATTGCGGTAAGAACTTTCTGAAAGTGTCCAACTTGATTGGTGCTGTCCACCAGATGAGCTGCTTTACCAAAAAAGGTGTGAACACCAGTAGCGATAACAACTGCTTCTATCTCACCCTTTTTAACAGTTGATCCAGAAAATACTTCATCTGACGAGCTCTTTGTCACAGGAAGAGACTCTCCAGTCAAAGCAGACTGATCAACACTCAGGGAGTCACCCTCAAGAAGACGGGCATCAGCAGGAATAATATCACCTAACTTAATGCTGATTATGTCTCCAGGAACTAAAATTGCAGCATCTTGTTCGCTCCATCGTCCATCTCTAAGAACCTAAAATTTGTGGCCAGAAAAAGTGAGCCAACAATAAGATAGCGCCATTACAAATGCATGCATACAAATTACAGAAGTTTAAGGATGAGAGTATTTGACCTTGGTCTTGGGAGCTAAACCAGCCATAAGTGCTGCAGCAGCGTTACCAGCATTGTTCTCCTCGATAAAACTGATTGTGGAGTTAATCACCAGTAAACAAATGATACCTACGAAATCCTGCCAATCTGGAGGATTTTTTCCATCGTTTGCCAAAGCTATGGCCATTATAGCAGCAGCTTCCATGACCCAAGATAAGGGGTTCCACATAAAACCCAAGAACTTCAAAACTTTGCTCTCCTGTTAATATAACATGAATTCATTACTTTGATTCAATGAAGGGAACTAAATGAGAAGAAAAGTAAAGACGAGAAATAGCAGTGTGTTAAGATGCATGCCTTTTTCTCTTCCAATTTGTTTGGTCCAAAAACTTGGAGCCGGTTGGCTCCTTCGTCTGACGTTAGACCTTCTCTTGAACATTTCAGCTGCTCAAACACTTCCTCTATTGGGATCCGTTCCTGGTCATAAATCGTTTATATTCGTTATTTCCAAATGTTAAATAGCAGGAATGGTATTTTACCACCTATATGAAGCACAATCATTTATTTACTCGCTCTCTCACTCTCTCTCTGTGGCATACGCTAAGTACGAAAATGGCTACCCATGTTTAACATTTTCGTTAGTAAATTTATCTCCCTCCTCGGACGATATGTCGTTGTAACTATAGAAAAGATTGTCCCATATCCATTCCTCCACCATTTTCATAAATGAAAGTTCCATTTCAAGATAAAAAATTAATCATTTCACATCATTTAACATCTCTTGGATTTTTTTTGTAAGTAGTTTAATCGACTAATAATCATTATCTCTAATATAATAAACAGCAAATAAAAAATTGTTTCAGCTTAAACTCTAATTAAAAGACTAAAACAAATAATAAAAATAGGCAGAGAAAACCTATAATTTAACCCAAAAAAATGGAAATTATTATATATATATATATATTTTAAAGGAAATTATTATATAACCGAAGGAAGGAAAGTACAGGTGCCACTTCACGGGCCCAGCAAATGACAACCATATAACCGTCTCCCGCAAGAATAAAAGAGAATTGATTAAGAAATAAGAAGATAATATTACCACAGAAAAAAATAGGACAAAAAATCAATAATAAAAAAAATATTGTAACGATACGAAGAACTCAGATTTTTTAAAGCTTTAAATTTTTTTCTTTGAAAAATTTTAGAGACAGATATACAGTTTTTTATTATTATTTTTAGGAAATCTTTTTTTATATCAAAACTCTAATAAATTAGACGCCGTACGAAATAATTCGAATATTCAGGATATCCTTAATAGTTTTTTTAAAAAAATAAAACAGAATTAACTCTGTTAAATTTCAACCAAAGCAGGTACATGAAATCCTATCTTCCTGATTACGAAAGAAAATCCCATCTTTTTTGCGATTATAGAGTGCGGGTTTCTAGCTCCCTCCATATTAAGATGAACGTTTTCCTATCAATTCATACTAATTTTTCAAAAAGCATTTCATCATCTTCTCATGGTAAACACTGAAAATCATAACATATATATGTTTATAATTAATTGACATTAAAGTACGCTGTACGCGTTTGGCCAAAAGAAAAAGTACGAGCTGCACAAAACAAAACAAAAAAAATGAGGGTGAAAAAAGAACGAAATGCTTTCTTAGAAACGAACCTGAACCCACACAAAGTGGGTCCGGTTTTCTCCGGCACTTTGAGAGATCAAAGGACGGTAGCAGCAGAAACACAAAAAGGATTTCTCATTTCTTTCAGCTCACGCGGCGAGAAGACATGCGATGATGCTATCATCCTCATAAAATAACAAAATAACTCAACCGTACACAGAGTAATAAATTAACATCACGGCCAAACTAAACTCAACCAAACCAAACAATACCAGAAACCTATACCTAAAAATGAGCAGAAATTTCACAAAAAGGAGATTCAATATTTCGGTTACGGAAAAAGATATCTGATCGAGTTTGGTAAATGAAACAAACAACCGCAGTTATCAATTAATTGATTGTACAAGAGTCAGTGAGGAAACAAAAGTGAAATACACAGAGAAAAAGAGAACTGTAGTAGATTACCAGATCAACGTTCTCGTTTTTGATCTCCTCGAGGCTGATACCTCCCATGTTGAGAGTAGCAGAGAGGAATTATGGAACAGAGAGGGAAAAAGAGGCGCAGATAAAAGGAGCAAAAGAGTAAAGACTAGAGAGTCATATAGTCAATTGAGAAGAACAATAAAGTGGAGAGAAATGAAGAAATTAAAGAGTAATTAAGGAAGTAAATGCGGAAACAGAGAAGAAGAAGAAGACGACGACGATAATAGAGAGATGTGAGAATCGGAAGAGAAAAAATGGCCGATGGTGTCCCTCTCTTGGGAAGAGTACTCTTAGAGAGGGGTTTATATATATATATGTATAATCTTAATGCTATATATCTCTCTCTCTATAAATAGGAGGATGAGGGTACACAACTTTTGTGCCTTTTGATTTCAGAGTGGTGGGTCCCGCTCACCAACACTTTCATTTCATTTTATATTTATTTCTTTATTTCTCTATATATTACTATTTGTGTTTGTGCCACTCACCAACACTTTCACTTCCCACGCGCGTCTACGTTCTTTTTTACTTCAAGATCCCGTTCCAATATTTTTCTGTATTTTTTATAAAAAAAAAATCATTTACACTATATAACACGACTATAAAACATCGACATTCAAACCAATTTTAGTTGGTCTAGTGGTTAGTTTATTAGGTCGTTTAAACAAGTGTCAGGAGTTCGATTCCCGCCTTGTATATGCAGTAACCAATTAGCCAGCGACAAACCCTTAAATGGAGCTCAGATCAGCGGAGGATTAGTCTTTAACTCATCGGGCTGGGAGATATCTTAGGCAACCAAAAAAACATTGACACTTCATTTTTTTTTGGTACAGCAAAGGGGCCTCACGGCCAAGACCCAGAAAAAACACAAAGAAAGCTAGAAATTCCTAGGCAACAATGTGCACATCCCATCTTCCAGCAGCGGCAAACACATAGGCGTCGGCGGCTTCCTCCACACCGTCTTCAGGCTGTCCAGATCGAAGCCTAAATTCGCCAAAACATCCGCCGAGCGATTCCCTTCACACAGCACATGACTCACACAAAGCTCCCATTCTCTATTGAGCTTAGAGCCCACAACCTTCATCAAACTTCATTTTGATATACGACACATATTTATAAGTTTTAAAATATCAAATTAATTTTGTAACTTTATCATGACAAACAATAAAAAATAATATCACATATGATATATATTATGAATAGATATTGTAATTTTTAAAATTTTCATAAAAAATTTATAAATTTTTTATTATTTATATATAAAAATATATATCATGTCGTGTCATGTAATTTTAAGAATGTAACGTTTCAGTATATCAGTATCCATAATGGTTGCATGGGGGTGGGGAGAAAAAAAACTATTAATTTTTTCGTTTTCAATCGTAAATTCCATAAATAATAATATAAAAAAATGAAACTTACTAAAAAAATATTGGAAAAATATTAAGGGTGCGTTTGGTACGCTATCATCTCAAATTTCGTAATATCTCAGATGTCGTGGTATGTCATACCATAGTATAAGACATCTGATATTTATAATATTAATGTTTGGTATGACAACAGTAGATGTCAGAGATATAAGATGCATATGTTTGGTACTCTATTGTGAATAACATTAATCTTCTTTAAATTTTCATATTTACCCTTATTAACATCTTAAAAACATATATTAATATTTTCAAAATAAATATATGATTTAGTCATTAAATTTGAACTGATTTTATATTTTTTGATCTCTAAATTTATACTTATTAAAACTTTTTTATCCCTAAATTTATATTAAATTTCTTTTTGGTCCCTAAATTTGACCCAGTGACTAAATTATTAACAATTGAAATAATTTGATAAATGAGTCATATATTTTGATTATTCATTAACAAATTAGTTGACTAGTTCTAAATTTAGGAACCAAATATATAGTAAGTTTTATTAAAATAAATAAATAAACCAAAAAGGGTAAAATTGGAACTTTGATTGAAAAATGTCCTTGCAAACTCTGTCATCATTTAAGATAACATGGTTTTTGTGTCGACATCAGATCACACTCTTTTTGCTGTCATCTGATGACAGGGTATCGTTATCTTGGATGTCGACGTATGACGACATCATGACGTTACCAGACGCCAGACATCCAAGATACCATAGTATATAAGATGGCAGGTATAAGATCACGGCATACCCAACACACCTTTCTCTCTCAACAAAATTTTGATATCATAACTTAAAAGGCAAAGTTGTATCCTAATACAACTTCTGAAAATAGAGGCCCATTGGGTCGTAACCATTAATCCATTTAGGGTGTTTGAATCAATTCTAAGATGGGACCTACAAGTCCAATTCCGTAGCCCGAAAGGGTCCAGACTTTATGCTTTAGAATCTTAAGTTTTAGAGGAAAACATATTGATAAGTTAAAGTATACTATGGCTGAGTTATATAAAATGAGTGAAAATAAAGAAAGAGAAAGATGAATGATAATAATAAATAAAAAAATTATAATCCTTACTATTCATAGTTATAATTTATATAATTTAATAGATCTATATTTCAAAACTCTTCATTTTTTATTGGNTTAGTCCTTTATTTATTTTACATACATATTTGCGTGCCCGTTAGGGCACGCAAAGCCCTAGTCTAATATTATATGGCTCCACCCCTTTCTGGTCGTCCATGTTCAAAACTATAGTCTATGAAATTAAAAATAAGAGAAAATTTACTATTTGGTCTCTCTTTCTTTACTAAGTTAACAATTTAGTCCTTTATTTATTTTACATACATATTTGCGTGCCCGTTAGGGCACGCAAAGCCCTAGTCTAATATTATATGGCTCCACCCCTTTCTGGTCGTCCATGTTCAAAACTATAGTCTATGAAATTAAAAATAAGAGAAAATTTACTATTTAGTCTCTCTTTCTTTACTAAGTTAACAATTTAGTCCATTATTTATTTTACATACATATTTGCGTGCCCGTTAGGGCACGCAAAGCCCCTAGTATAAAATATGTATGCTTATTTCGTCGTCTTTACGTTCTGTTTTCTAATATTTTATATTGTGCCAAATCATCTCACTTTATCATAAATTAAACCTTAATCCAATTCCGCAGTTCTTTAATAAATAACTCAATAAAATTGCACTGATTTAATCAAATTATGTTCCAATTACAATTTGTTTTTTATTTGTTCATAATTATAAAAAAAGTTATATTAATAAATTTTGTAACAATGATAAAAAATGTATATAAATCTTCTGATTTTTTTTTTTGTGTTGGATTCAAGTGTGCAACCTAGGAACTTTATTATTATGCTTTTCTTCTTCACTTCAACTTCTTAAAAAGAACATGACACAAACAAATGCGGTAGTTATGGAATCATTTTGTAGTCTCTATATAACGTTTGAATAATTGACTATATTCTCGTGTACCCTTTTATTTTCATTACTATAATAGTTAACAAAAACAAAACATTTAAAAGAATAAACATATAATTGAAAGTGGTGACAGTAATGTATTTCGTGTCTTAAATCTATTTTTATTGAGATTTATTTAGAATAATAAAATTAAATAAATAAAAAATATTGATTTTATGACTTTCAACAAATATTATCATAATAGTAATAAGTGTATATTAGACTTTACAAAATTAAAGGCAAAAGTATTTTTTATCCTCAAAATTTATATCAATTTTTAATTTCGTCCTCTAAGTTTGTTTATTGTCAAATTTGTTATCAAAATTTAATATTTTTATTGATTTTTTCTTTATTCTTACATCATCCAATGAATTAACAATAGACTTTATATAACTAATAATATGTAACGTAAGATTATTAGGAGAACAAATTCAAATCCAAACTTATATTAAAAATTAAGATGAAGTACGTTGATTGTTAAGTTATTAAATGAAGATAGACAAAAGGCATATGGTTGATCAAAATATGAAACTTTGAAAATAAAAACAATAATAAACAAATTTTGAGAATGTAATTAAAAATTAATGTAAAATCTTGAGACAAGCAAAGTGTTTTTGTCAAAATTAAAATGTGAACTCATATTATAAAAGAACTAATTTATATATTGATTTAAAATATAAAATTTTAGGTGATTTGATCATATAAAAAAATATTTAGAGACTTCAATATATAGAATAAACCATATGAATGATAGTCGAATAGTTTAAGAAAGAGAAAGACTCCAAAAAATATTGGATAAACTAATTTAAAAAAATTATTCATTAATAATCTAAGGAAAAATTACTTTTTTCAAATATTTTTTAATGTTCTTAAATTTTTATATTTTAATTAATTTTATTTTATTCTCTAACTTTAACTAAATATTTTGATAAATTTTATATGAACAGTAACCTATAATGTAAATTAAAAGTAAAAAACTCAAATTTAATATAATAAAAATGTAGTTAATTTATTAAAAAAATTATTAAATGATAAAATTAATTAAAAATATAAAATTGTAGAAGTCAAATTGACAATAAATAAATATTAAAGATAAAATTAAAATATATTAACATATAGAAGTGTAGACTGTAGAGTATGGGTGGAGTGTGGATCACGCGAGTGATAGAGCGCGCGAAACAAGGGCGAAAAATGCCGAAACTGAAATAAATGCACAACCTTTTTCTCAAGTCTCTTTCTCACTCACGTTTCTATTTAATCCTTCTCTTCTTTCCCCCAAAATTTCTCTTTCTTTTTCTCATAAATTTTTTATCTTCAATTTTATTTTATTTTTTGAAAAATAATATATAATTATTTTAGATCAAAGAAATTATTATATGTTAAAATAAAATAACAGTAAAAAAAAATCAACAATCTGAACCTTTGTTTGTATAATGATTCTATTTTTCTTATTATAAAAAGGAGGCCAAAGTCCTATTTTGGTCCCTCAGTTATGCTCCTTGTTCCAAATAGGTCCCCCAGTTATTTTTTGTTCCATATTGGTCCCCCAGTTATGCAAAACTTGAAAAAGTTGTTCCCTCTAACGTTTTCCATCTATTTTTCCGTTAAAAAAAGAGAAAAATAAACTTTCATCCCCAAAAGTTTTATTTTCTTATATTAAGGTCCTTTTCTTTTTATAATAGGATCAAAACGTAAGAAAAGAAAGTAATTTTTTTGGGTAAATTCACTTAAATTTTTTTGAATTTTTTGGGTAAATTCACTTAAAATCTTAATTTACTTTCTTTTCTTACGTTTTGATCCTATTATAAAAAGAAAATGACCTTAATATAAGAAAATAAAACTTTTGGGGATGAAAGTTTATTTTTCCTCTTTTTTTAACAGAAAAATGGATGGAAAACGTTAGAGGGACCAACTTTTTCAAGTTTTGCATAACTGGGGGACCAATATGGAACAAAAAATAACTGGGGGACCTATTTGGAACAAAGAACATAACTGGGGGACCAAAATAGGACTTTGGCCTAAAAAGAAAGAAGTATGTGTCAATTTGTCCTGAGTTGTGGTAGGCAACTTTGCGTGCATCCGGTAGGGTGTCTAGCCTGCCTACCTCTCTTTTTTTTGGAGGATAACATTTTTAACATTTCAACTATTTCCCAATATTCGTGTACAATTATAGAAAAACATTTGATAAATTTATTTAAAATAACTTTAAAAACAAAATTAAGTAAATTTACTAATATCTTTCTTCCGGTATGCAAATTGACTAGTATTTTTTATGTAAAGTTGTTTCCTATAAAAAAATATGATTTTTTTTTTACTATAATTGAGTATGTATAATTTTTTTATTACGTGTCACATATTTATAAGAGAATTTTATAATAAATTTGTGATTATTTTCATTTATTACTTATTTGGGACCCATAATTAATAAGTTTTAAATTAAAAGAGTAATGCTATAAAAAGACGCATTGTTTAAATAACTTTTTATAATAGTAATGTTAACGAGTGCCCTAAGGGACTTGTTAAGGTGCATTTATTGCATTATAAAAATGGAAATTATATATAAAGAATGTAAATTTGTCTCTGAATTTTAATGAAGTAATCAACTCTTTATCCCCTTTAATACATGAGTGATTGATGGGAGAAAGATAGACTCTAAAACTCTATCACTCCAGCAATAAAATTTTTTATAGCATTACCCTAAACTAAAATTCTTCCTAAAATGATTCTATTTCAAAATGGAAGGTAATAAAATATTCTCCATTTGCTTCAAGTGTCCCCACTTACTCCCCCAAACACGCCATTGCCACCTCACCTTTCCAACACACAAGGTCCCAATTCATTGGACAAAACATAGTATACTAGTCAAATCATTACTCCTCGTTATCTTTTGATATACTTTTTTTATTGGGTTACGTTCATATATACAATATTTAAATTGTATTTTCTTGATATTTTAATTTTTGCGTTGTCGGTAAATATCAATATAAAATAAAACATTTGAAAAATAATTTTGAATTTTCCAAGTCATAACTAAAATATATCTTTATTTATATGTTCGTGCGAGATAGAGACATATGCATATTGTTTTCCGTACATTGAAGTACAACGGTCAATGAAAAAAGTACAATTTGTCAACGGTACTGATTTAAATTCTAATGAAATGTAAACTTAAAAATTACTAAATTATAAATACGTTTGAATGTTTCAGAAAATTAAACATTCAAATTTTGGGTGGTTGAGAGGTTCATGCCTTTTACATTTAAATCGTTTCATACTAAAACTATATTGCAAATTCATTCATTCCTATGAATTATGAGCTGAGTTTGAAAGAAGAGTCACCCAAAAACTCCATGCATGATAATTTTTTTTAAGTGTCATTTTTTAAACTAATATTAAATCATTAAAAGTGTGATCGCATGTTGTATATTCCAGAAATTACCTAACTAAAAAAGAAGTGTGTTACTTTATTTCAAGGGTTTTGTGACAGCAGCGTTTTGAATCAGGGATCTCACGATGTCGATCTAGTATGACTTTCTCTACGACGGCGACTACAGGCTAGGCATTTCCCGATGGCTTCTGGTTTGGCTTCCACGGCGGCTTCTTGGTTCGATTCTGGTTTTTGGGTGCTCAGTAGAGTTTTATTCTGGTCAAGTATGTCCACGACGTCGTCTCTTGTTTACTTCCATGGCGGCATTTTTTAAATAATTATTGTTGTTTTGAGTTTGTTGGTTGTAGCTTTAGTTGAATCACTAAATCTGTTAATTGGGCAGCTAATTGTTTTGTCAATTTGTCATGATGGGTCCTCTTAGATGGGTTGCAAACCCCTCACTTTCATTAATTGATATCCTGTTTAGTGATGCTAAAATCNTTGAAATTATACCAACTCAATAAATCAATACTTGAGTCATCAAAATATATAATTTTTGATATATTGGTATTCCTTCCTCTATTTTTTTCAATTATATTAATAATATTTTTTAGCTTCAAAATTTAAAATAAAATAATTCAGTCCATGTTATTTACATTTTGATCCATAAGATAAAATATATAATCAAGATTCCAAAAAACAGCTCTATTTACATGTTGGGAATGTGCCAAGTGTGGATAATGACTTTATTTTTTGTTGAACATAGCATAAGCTTTACCGTGTGGTTGAGTGATGTTTGAGCAACGAAAAAATGGAAAAGACATGAGTTTGAATCTTAGAGGCATTTTGCAAATAATATTTTTTTTGTTCACATGTCACACCTTGTTGTTTTGTATAATTCTTGAATCCCAAAACTTTATAGTTTGGACACTCTTCCCGTATATGTATGGATAATATTTTTTTTGTACTATACACTATTGAGAGAAAATGTATAATTCGTATAAAAAATATACATATTGGTCCATTATTCAGTATATATATGACTAATATTTTTGGTTCTACAACTACTTAATAACAAAATTTAGAAAAATACATAATTCATACCCCAGAAAATATACATTTTGGTCCCTCTTCTATTATATACATGGGTAATATTATTTTTTGTAGTATCAAAATTTTAAAATAAAATTAAAAGATAATAAACAGGAGAAATATATAATCTAGTCCCTAAAAATTTACAATTCAGTACTTAAAAATTACATTTTGGTGCCACATTCACACCTTCATCCTCATTTACCATACAGCTACAAAAATTTCCTTTATTAACTTCTCCTTTAACATAAATTTCGAGGCAATCATTTATCATACCACTTTACTAACACAAAACAAACACTAAAATAACACTCATTTATCCTCATTTATTTTTATCATTTTCATCTCTTTACAACTTTAAAATACCAATACAATAATTTCTACCTACCACAATTATTACATACCCTTTAAAATAATTTCACATCATAATTCCTCATTTATGTCTCATTTTTCCAAACACCATTTACTAAAAATTTTGTTTATAATACAAATTCTTTACCTCTTCTTTATTACATCCTCCCTCCTTTCTCCTTTAACTCATAACCCCATCCAAACGTACCCTTAGTGTTGAAATTTCTAGAATATAATATGCATCCATCCTCTATTTAAACTTGAGCTCTGGTGTTGCTTCAATCAATAATCAACATTGACGTCTTCCCTTCTCTTTCCAGTGTTTCTGGGTTTTGCTCTGCTCTACTCTACACAATGCCTTCCACCAACTTTAGTGTTCTTCTTCTCTCCGTTTTTCTCCTGCTAGCTACAAAGGTATGCTTTGCTTTCTACAAATTCAAAAACATAAATTGATCAAGTTACTTCATTTAGTAAGAAATATTATCCACTTGATGTAATTAGTGCATATATTGGTAATTAATATCCGCTGTGTTTTCCAAATATATATATATGCAGGTTTCTTCATATGAATGGGAGGAACTTAAGGTGAACACCGTAAAACGTACAGTGTCACCGGAGACGCCGCCGCCTGTGGTGACATCTCCTCCTCTGAAACAAGTGACGAAGCCGCCAACTCCGTCACCATTGAAGCCACCGGCGATTCCTCCGGCGCCTGCTCCACCTGCAGCTCCCATTGTCAGATCAAAGCAAGGTAATAACCAAAACAGATCCATTTAGATAGTTTTAATTCATTCGTTTAATTGATTTTTAGATGATTATATATTTTTAATTTTTTAGAGAACATACTACTTGAATTTATATCAAGTTAACTAATTAGTTCTTGAATAATCAAAATATATGATTTAGTCTTTAAAATATTTTAATTATCAACTATTCGGTCAATAGTAACTATTTGGTTACTAAAATTTAAACTAATTTCATATTTTTTGGTTTTTAAATTTGTATTGAATTTATATACTATTTGGTTTTTAAATTTATATTTTTTTTTCCTAAAAAATTAAATTGTTAACGATTGCAATAATTCAAGGACTGAGTAGTATATTTTAATTATTCGAAAACTGATTTATTCATTGAAGATTCAAATAATAACTTTTCTCTTGATATTTTAACTTGATTTGTTAAAGTATTATTATTTTACCTGATGTTTTTAATTTAAATTATAATATAACATAGCTCTTTCTTTTTAATATTACGTATTTACGTTTGAATGGGCAGATTGCATTCCATTATGTAACTCGAGATGCAAATTGCACTCAAGGAAGAACATTTGTGTGAGAGCATGCTTGACTTGCTGTGATCGCTGCAAATGTGTTCCACCAGGCACTTATGGCAACCGCGAAGTATGTGGCAAATGCTATACTGATATGCTCACTCGTGGCAACAGATCCAAGTGTCCTTAATTAACTTTCAAACCACCTTTCAATCTTAGGACTTGGATCCTATGTCTTCACAAAATATCACTTGAGATTCAGTTCAATGCATCACAAACCCATAGAGATTGCTCCATTATATCACTTGAGATTCAATGCATCAATCTGTTTATGTTCTAGGTCACAATTTCATTTTAGTACCCCGATCATAAGATCAATTTCATTGTAATCTTCAAGTTTTTTTTTTCTTTTGTTTTGATTTTTAAATTTTCATATTTATTTTAAAACATAAATTTGTTTAGTTTTTGCTGTTTTTTTTTCTAATTTGGATATATGAGTTGGATGACTTTTTTATGTGTTTGAAGAATGAGTATAGAGAAAAAAAAATTTAGACAAAAAATTAATCTTTAATTTATGAATAAGAATAATGAATTTTTTTTTTATCTATTAACTCACTTATTATAACATATATTAAAAAAGTAATCCATCTCTGTTATTTAAGTCAGAATTCACAATAAAAATCAGATAGAATTAAATTTTATATTAATAGTGAAATAAATGAAAAAATTTAAAGATTAAAATGTAAAAAAAAGTTTGAGGAACTGAACAAAATTTACCTAATAATTTGATGATCTAAATAAAGTTTTGACCTATATTTTATTTATTTATTTTAGCTTGAATATTTATTTAAAATGCTGTTGTTTGAAGTGACCTTCGCTGAAGTTTACAGCTCTATTTTTTTTTTGGGACATAAGACTTTATGGTGTGAAATGTTGTTCCGGTGGTCCAAAAGAAGTAGAGAAATATGTATTAAAAATTAATTAAAAAAATAAAAAGCTGAAAATTAAAAGGGAAAGGAAAACCAGGGATTTTTGGATTTATTAAAAGCTGGACATCTAATCTTCATAATTAAAACGAGATTAAAGCTAAAAGAAGGAAGAAAACTAGCAAACCTGAGCAGAGAATGAACAAATGGCGGATTGGGTCTTTCAAAACGAGCTGCTCACGAGCTCCGTGCTTTAGCTACTACAATTTTTTTTGGTACATCAGAAAACAGTTAAATAGGAAGATCAGAGAACAAAACATAAAACCTATCCCTAATAAAGCAGGAATTGGGAAACCAACTAAAAAGCTCCTTGGATAGCGCTGCCGGGGCATGACAAGATTTCCAATCTGTATGAGAAAGGAGAATCTTGATGTCTTTAATGAGAATGCTTTCGTCGGTTGTAGTACCACTGTGGTTGAATCTGTGTACCAAATGCTTGTGAGAAAAGGCAAGTGCGAAGTTCCCAGCTAAGTATTCCTGTAATTTGATCACTGCTTCTCTACACATGAGAAGGATCTCGATTGTCTTTGGGAGGGACTTTGTAGTTCTTTTACCTGCAACAAAAATGCAATTTCCTCCTTGGCACAGGACGGTGGTAATGAATCTGCAATTATTCCGGTCAGAGGAGGAGAGCAGCATAGTGAAAGAAAACGTTCCAAGCAATGACCGAGAAAGATTGATCTCAGAAGGAGTGTGATGGTGACCTAGCTGGTTGGTCTGATTATCCATGTTTTTGTCAGTAGTGGAAGATCTGTAAAAGGCAAGGGCACCTTGGACTGATTGAATGAGGTGCATAGGGTGGGCTGTTGCCCCTTGCCAATAAACCTTATTTCTTGTTTCCCAGATTTTGTGAAGAGTGACGAAGAACCATGAGATGATGAAGAGCTTGTGTTCATCACCATGAAGCCAATCATTACAGAAGGAAGTTATCCACTGGCCGAGAGTCATGGTCTGATCTTGCATGAAGATGAAACTAAGGGGGGATCCGAACCAAACAGCTCTAGCAAAATGACAATGCATGAACAGATGGTCAATAGTCTCAGTCTCATCTTGACAGAAAACACAAGTGATATTGTTGTTAAGATGATGCGCTCTGAGAATGTCCCCCACTGGGAGAGCATTATTGATGAGCTTCCACACAAAGAGGAGGATTTTCTTAGGCAAAGTGAGTTTCCAAAACCGGCCCCATCGGATGTTGTGGGGTGACATCACATTCAATCCTCTTTCCTGAATGAGCTTTTTGTACCCGCTGGAAGGAGTATAGCGCCCTGTGCGCGCTCCCCCCCATAATAGGCAGTCCGGTTGTTGTGTAGCCGGAATGATGATAGATTTGATTTGAATGATCTCATGCCAGGGGTAGAGTTCCTCCAACTTGATGTGATTCCATTCACGATTCTCTAGGAGGTCTTGGACTTTGTAAGTGCCGGGGTCCCCATCCCAAGGAAAAATCCAATACTTGCTAGTGATGTCAATATCAGCGCCAGAACCAACCTGCCAGGATAAACAATTTTCAATGATAGGAAGAGAATTACGAATACCTCTCCAGACCCAGGAATCCTGGGTCGTTTTGCGGAATTGGAATTCCGTATTCGGTTTCTTGTATTTATGCAGGAACCAAGAACTTGAGAGAGAAGAAGGAGACGTAATCCAGTTCCAACCATGTTTGGCGAGGAGTGATTCATTAACCACTGAGAGATGTCTAAAGCCCATGCCACCGAGACATTTCGGTGTAAAAAGCCTCCGCTTGTTAGCAAGGTGCATTCGCTTTCCTTCTGCTTTATATCTCCAAAAGAAATCCACCATGGCAGATTCCATTCTTTGAATATCTTTCTTTGCAATTTGGAAAACAGAAAGTTTATAAATCGGGTCCGCCTGGAGCACAGCTTGGATTAAAACCGACCTGCCAGCTTGAGACAAAAGATTAGCCTTTCCAACCTTGAAGCCTGTGCTAAAAACGGTCAACGAGGTCTGTGGCGTTTCTCTTAATGTGATTCTTCCCGTCAACATAGGTGCCAAGGTATTTCCCCAATTGATTGGCTTGCTTGACCTTCAAGGTATTTGCCATAAATTTCCTGAAATGACGCGGAGTATTTGGACTAAAAACCACGAGATATATTTCTTTGTTAATCTCCTGCCCCGCCAAACCGCAATAGAGGTCAAGGATAGTTGAAATGTGATGGCAAGACTCCTGGTTGGCTTTAAAGAAAAGAATGATGTCATCAGCATACATTAGGTGAGAGATCGTCGGTCCCCTGTTGGCGAACCGAATACCTTGGATCTTCTTTTCCTTTTCAGCTTTAAGAAGAAGAGCGGACATAGTGTTTGCTGCAATGATAAAAAGGAAGGGAGAGAGAGGATCCCCTTGTCGAAGACCTCGCTGAGCAGAGAAGGAATTTACCTTGTGGCCATTAAGCAACAGAGTGTAGCTAACCGTGGAGATACACTGGTTGATCATATTTACAAAGGATGGGGGAAAATTCATTTTGTTCAGAACTGCTGTGATGAAATTCCAGCCTATTTTATCATACGCTTTGGACAGATCCAACTTTAAGGCACACTAGTGAGATTTGCTCTTTTTTGCCTTTTGGATATACTGCATGAGTTCACTGACAAGGGTGATATTATCTGCAATTTGCCTCCCTTTAATGAAGCCGTTCTGATTAGGTGATATCCACTGGCCAATGAAAGGTTGCATTCGGTTGACCAGGATTTTAGCGATGATTTTATAAATGGTGTTGCATAAACCAATAGGCCGGAAATGAGAAATGGAAGAGGGATCTTTGGACTTTGGGATCTCTGGACTTTAGCTACTACAATATGAGTGAATCAGACTCTCTAATCCAAAACTTTCTCTTTTATATGCATTCCTTTCCTAAAAAAAAACCTTGCACATGCTTGACACATGCTCTCCACTAAATGAAACAGATATTTTACTTGAAAAGGAGTGCACAGGTGGCAACAACAGATTGGTCCCTAAAAGAAAAGAAAATTCAGATTAAAAAAAAAAAAGAAAATTCAGATTACAAAGTTTCTGCAGTAAAAAGGGGAATCAGTCCTATGCCCATAACAAACTGAAATGGGCAATTTAAGAGAGAAAATAACCGGCTAACAAAAACCAAAGCAAATAAGCTAAAGAGTAGATTAAGTGACTAAGAAAAAGAGGTAATTTGAGTTAGAAAAATATACAAGATAGAGCTGCTAACACCACATTAAAAAAATAAAAAAGCAAATGAATAACTTGATATATAAAATGTCAAAAACCTTACGAAATTAGATTAAGGCTAAAGAGCCGTATTTGATTCTGAAGAGGAGAGTAAATTAATAAGCCAAATAGTAGAAAATTGTAACGAAAAATTTAACTTTATACTAAGTTGTAAAATTTATTTTTTCTTTTTATCTGTTTTTATCCCCCATCTTAGGTTATCATGCATGTTAGTAACAGAATGTGACAGAATTTTCTTACGTTTTAAAAATATTTTAAGTATAATAAATAAATAAAAATAAATGCCGAAAATGTTTTTGCAAGCACCTATCTTCTAAGACAAATTATTTAATTGTATGAGACACTTCAATAAATTATAAATCAGAGCCTCTTAAAAAAATTGCAGTGAGGACATTTCATATTAAGAAAATCATTTTCCGATTAAAATTGTTCCATTCCATCATGGAAATTTAAACATTTTTCTTACCTTTAACTCCTGGCCTTTGATTTATAGTAAAAAAATGACTATCAGGACACGCAAAATTTGCCAATTTGGAGTGTTTGATTTCTTCCGGATACTGATAAAAGACTTTCCATTCATTTGTTTAAGAACTAAGGATAGTTCATTATAATTCACTTCTAATAAGCTATCATGAAACATAAGAAAATTAATTTGCCTTACACAAACAATATTTTAAAAATTTAAGTAAATTAATAATTTGGTCCCTAAAAGATTACTGAGTTAACAATTCGGTCTCTGAAAAATTGAAATACGCTATTTAATTCCTGAAAGATTAAAGTAATATATTTATTACTTATTTTTATGGATTAAATGGTATATTTTTCTAATCTTTCAAGGACTAAATAGTATATTGTTTTAATCTTTTAGAGATTAAATTTTGTAATTCAATCTTTTAAGGACAAAGTTATTAACTTAGTGATCTTTCAAGGACTAAATTATTAATTTTCTCTTTAAATTTAGACTCATTAACAAATGACCCAATACTCAAATTGATCCATAAAATATAGAATAATTTTGAATTGGTCCTAATTTCCTAAATATTTTATTTATTTTAAATGATCTTACATATTTTTATAATTAGTTACATTTGGTTCCCAATTTCTCAGTATAAATGTATATATTTTTTCAAATTCAAATGATACAAGTCTAGATTATATTATGGTTACTTTTTATTAGTATGTTTTAATTAATTTAAGTCATTAATGAACAAAGTCAAATTAAATATCGAAAATAATAATTAGTTGTCTTGATTAATTAAATGAATAATACTTATCTCATTTTAAATTTAAATATAACGAAAATGGTGAGTATTTTTTTTTTTATGCCCTGAAAATCGAGGGTATGTATTCTAGGAGGAGTTTATAATAATATATTGATAGACAAGGTAAAACTACTGGCAATTAAATACCATATTTTTAAGACAATAACAAGGTGGGCGCCAAACACACAGCAGGTTAGGTAGGCCTTATTCTTTTTAAATTTGAGTTTACTGTACTAATTCTTTTTTAATATATATTTGCACACAGAGCCGAAAGTAGCCTAGGAAGACTTTGAGGGACGCGTATTGACTTAAACATTTCTTCACCTTCACCTTCATCTTCATTTTTATCTCCATCCCATTTCCACTAACTTTCCCGTGAAATTTCCTCTCTCCAAATAATCTTGTGATTGCTGATTATAAATCAACCCCACAAACATTCTTCTTCCTCACGAGCTCATTCCTCTTTCCAAGTTAAATCTTCCACTATCTCAAACAATATTCAAGATGACCCAAAACCAACCTAAACTGTAAGTAAAAAAGACCTATACTATTAACAATTTCCCCCTTTCTCTTCACCACACGTCTATCTGGTTAATTAATTGTTAGCTCTTTGGTTTGCAGATTTAGTAGCGGATTGGAGTCTGCAAATCTGGTTGCTAGCTCTGGTTTGCTCTTGCGTTCATGGAAAGCTATCTCGGATGTTACCAATTCGAAGGAGAGGCTATGCTGGAAAATTCAACAACACTCAGATTTGACGATCATAGCGTTTTCGTCTGCCCAAAACGATGCTCTTTCAACTTTGATTTCTTCTTCGGACCCCATGCTCAAACCCTTCCAGTTTCTGTGTACCAAAAGCATCCCCACCTTATCCGTCGATAAATCCGCCATTTCCATCTTCAGTGACTATCTTTCGAAGCTTGAAGAACTGAAATCTCAGGTACTTGAAGAAAAAGCATTGATCTTGAACTAGATGATTATGATTTATTGATTGTGTCATGTGTGGATCGGTATGGACCTGTGGAGTTTATTGTGCACGTTGACTTTACTTTTTGGGAAAATTAATTATTTAGTCCTTATATTTTATCTAAAATTTGAAGTTAGTCCCTGTAATTTTAAGTTTCTTAAATTAGTCTCTAGACTTTGTAGATGTTTAAGTTTTGGTCCTTTATACTTAAATTTGTTATGTAGCTATTGCCTATTTGTTTAGAACTGATTAATATAGGAAAGAAAAGAAAATGATATTTAGTTTCTACATTAAATGGGCGCCGCATAGTTCTTGACTTTTCTAAAAAATTTATAACTACTCTTGTAATTATGTAAATTAATCTCTTTATGAATACCTGTTAATCTCTTTTGTCGTGACCACATAAATTGATGAATACAGATTGATCTGTCAAAGCCATTGATTGTTACTGGGCACGGTTTTGGAGGATCAATAGCTTCTTTGTTCACACTATGGCTATTAGACAGCGTAGGGTCAGGCAAGAAAAACCCACTTTGCATCACTTTTGGTTCACCTCTTATTGCAGACCAAAGCCTTCAACAAGCCATATCTCGAAGCTCCATTTGGAACTCTTGCTTCTTACACGTGGCCTCTCACTCTGACCCACTTCCTTCATCCTTCACTTCTTCCTACAAGCCATTTGGGACATTCCTCTTGTGTTATGATCATGGCTGTGCTTGCTTTGAAAATCCTGACTCTATTTCCACACTTTTGAAGGCAATGAGTCATATAAATCAAGGGCAGCCCAATAGTGATTATGGAGGCCTTGTGCAAAATCTGCAGCGTTTGGCGATTTCCAAGGACTCCTCTGCTGCTGCTGCTAACGTCTCTCGTTCTAATGCGCTACAATCATGTCTCACTTTGCAGCTCTCGGCTCTCGGATTGGCACATGTTCAGGTACGTTTTTTACCTCTCTATGTTTCTCTCCTTTTGTTTGAGAAAATTAAAATTTTACTTTGCTCCCTCCCATGTTAGTGTTTTTCTAATTTAGTCTTCCATAGATTTTGTTTTTTAAAGTTTAATATTCCACATTTTTCTTATCAATTTGTTCTATCAAATATTTAATTAATTAGTGAATTATTGATTAAATATATAATATAATATTTTAATTAGTATGTAAATAAATAATATTTTCGTATTAACAAAACAAATTTGTAAAAAATATAAATTTTTTTTTTGAATTCTCAAAAATATAGAGAACTACTTCTAACGGCTATAAAAATGTATTTATGTGACAATAAATATGTCCTGTTACTAACAAATAATGCTACATCTTTAATTAGTATTGTTACCTCGTTAATTTAGTGGAAACTTAGATAAAGAGATTAACATTGATGATAAAATAAACTATGCGGGACCAAATTTAAAAGAAAAATTTAAGAGGGATTGAATTGAGAAAAAAAAAAAAGAGAATACAAAGAGGAATCAAAATGAGATTTTAGTCAATATTTTTAGTTCCATTTTTTATATGGCGACAATAGAAACCAACCATGGTGGAAGTAAACATAAAAAGGGTTTCTTTGCTTTAAAATATATGTATTATTTTTGTTGGGTTTTGTAATGAAACAAACTGAAGCTAATGTTGTCATATATATCTTGTTGGGTTCTGAAATAAATTGGATATATGGCAACAGAAGTTGGACATAGAGAAGAAGGAAATGGTATACATTCTAAGGAAGAGGAAGGTATTTGACCCGGCGAAGAAGCTGAACGACGTGAAGGTATTCATGGCCCAATTGGAATGGTACAAAAAGATCTCAAAGAGCCAAAACAGAGGCTACTACGACAGTTACAAGATTGACCAATTCCCAAGTGACCAAGACGTGGTCATGTTCATCAAAATCCTCAGCAATTACTGGAAAGACATGGTGGCAGAAGCTGAAATGAAGCCTCAAAAGGAAGGTGCTTCTTTTCGCACTCGCTGGCTTTACGCGGGCACAAACTACCGGAGAATGGTGGAGCCCTTAGAGATTGCTCAGTACTACAAAGATGGACACAGGAATTATGTGCGTGATGGGAGATCAGAGCATTATAAGCAGTTAGAGAAGTGGCTTCAAGAGGAGAAAAACAATCCTGATTCAAAAAGCAAGCAGAATGTGAATGTGGAGTCCATTTTGACGTTTGATTCATGTTTTTGGGCACATGTGGAGGAGGCTCTTCTTGACTTGAAGGCAAATCCCAAGCAGAAATTGAAGGAGTTTGAGGAGTATGTTTATGGGCAGCTTAAGAATTATGCGGTGTCGCCTGAGATTTTCTTGAAAGAGAGCAGCTATATGGCTTGGTGGAGGAATTACCAACTAACCTTGGATCCTTCATATGACTCCCCACTCGTTAGGTTCATGACAACTCCTGCCTATGATGACAAGTATAAGAAGTGTGATTACCATTTCCTGTGATTGTGGTTGTAATTATCAAAGCTATTGTAAAATAAATTAAGGTTCTGTTTTTAGTTACCATTTGGAGGTGGAGGGTTTCTGTTGTTGATTTTATTTTTGGGGTAATAATTGTTGATGTGTGACAGTGACACTGAGGTTTTCTATACCACTGTTAATTATGCACTCAGCAACACTTGTAGGTCTAGCCTTTTTCTCTCCTTTTCTATGCCTCTGTTTTCTTATATCACTTTTGGTGGCAACATTAAAATGTCGCACAGAATCTTCAGCTTCAATAAACACACTAAAAGGCTGGTATTTAATGACGATTTCTTTTGTCGTCACCGAATGTTAGCACCAAAACTCTGTTTCACCAAAATATTTCTATAAAATTTGTCTATTGTGTAGAAAATCCTCGTGATTGTGAATTTTATAAAGTGATGAAAGTGACTAGTTTTTTACCTGATTTTTTTAGCAAAGACTTGATGTTTGTTAAATTTTTATTAAAAATGTTAACCTTTTCCTAATTTTTTAATTATTGTTATCTTTGATATTGGACGAGACTTATAGTTAATCATTAATTAATTATTGCATTTAATATAATAAATGAACAGAAAAAATATTATTTTTTTAATAAAAAGTTAATAAAATAAGTGTTTTGTATGAACCAAAAAATTTAGATAATCTTTCATTAACCTTAAAATTTTTAAAAACTTTTTGCATATTAAATAAAATTAAAGAAAACTTCTGTGCGTTGAAGAAACAAAATAAAATGAGTTGGTGTTTATTGACATATCTAATTATGGAAGCTATTGAAACTGTAGCCGCAACCGCAAGACAACAAAGAAGTGTATTTTGACGCCAAAAGAGCAACAAGAGTTGTTACTTGTTAGAAACAACTAATAAACTAATCTAAATTAAGTAAATACATTATAGAATGGTTTAAGATCGCTTACATATTTTCCAAAAAAAAAAGAATTACCTTAGGTGTCACATACCAAAACTACAAACGAAAACCCTAAAAAGAGACATTTGTTTTCTGAATTCTCAAACAATATTAAGCTTATTCTCTCCTATATCTTGCGTGGGTATTCTCTCGTGCATTTCAAACTCAGGTTTCCATCTTGTGAATATGGATCCACAAAACACCTTATTCTCTTTCATTGAGGTTGTGGAAAGAACCCCCAATACTACAACGTATAATGTTTGCATTGATCTTCCACCCCATATTACTTCTGATGGCATATTCGGATCCCACTCCAATTCTGGCTCCCCCATGAGGTCTTCATTCCCTGTTTTTCAGCTCCAAGTTATTGTTATTTTTCTACTCACTCAAGTATGCCATTTCTTCCTCAAACGCCTCGGATTTCCTGTCTTCTTCTCACAAATGATGGTGAGTTGTTTGTTCCCTAATACTTGCGCGGTTTATTTCCAAGTTGAAATATTGCATTAAATTCTCTTAAACTTTTTTTTTTTTTTTTATCAAAACAGCCTTTCATTCAACAAAACCAACAAAACCACATATACAACTTTAGTCATTCTTAATAAGTCTTTTTTTTTTGGGCAGAAAGTCATTTTTAATAAGTCAAATAGTCATATTGGTCCTAAATGTATGCCTTCATGTTCATTTTGGTCCTTCATATTTCAAAAGATTCATATTGGTCTTAAATGTTGGCAAAATGTTTCATTTAAGAAGTCTTTTTTTTTCACCCAGTTGAGACCGTCAATAAATGAGATCAAATCAAGCTCGAAAGTGAGGGTGAGACTAAAAAGAAAAATATCATGAACAATTGGTTCCAAACCTACTTTCGAATTCGATTTGATCTCATTTGCTAATGTTTCCAATAGGGAAAAAAATTTTGTTAAAAGTAATTCGTAGCTCAAAACTTGTTGTATTCAGACTTCAGATGTGAGAAATATGACTAATTTTACTTTTTTAACCGTGAAACGAATGACTTACTTTCAAAACCCAATTTGACCTCGTTTGCAAACTAAAGTTACATTAGAAGCACATCAATTAATTTGATTATTGACTAAAAGTAAATGAAAAGCATGAGAAAATAATTGAATTGTCTGTGTTTTAATTTGCAGGCGGGCCTACTTCTAGGACCATCAATTCATTTTGAGCCACTAGATATTGTAAAGAAACTGTTGTTTCCTTATGGCAGTCCAGACGTTCTTGCCACAATATCATCACTTGGCTACACATTGTTCATCTTTCTATACGGAGTCCAAATGGATTACACAATGATACTTAGAACAGGAAAGAAATCATGGGTCATTGGCTTCATAGGACTGTTCATTCCTGTAATCGTTGGGTTCACTTTAATCATCGTTTTTAAGGACCCATTCACCCGTTCCCTAGGAAGACACTATTTTAATCTCCCCGTTGTCTTCATTTCACACAGCACAACTTCATTTTCTGTGATCGCTGCCTTCCTCAATGAGCTCAAACTCTTAAACTCTGAGCTTGGAAGGCTTGCATTATCCTCTGCTTTGGTGAGTGATATTCTGAGCTCAGGCTTTACAAGTGTTGCTACAGCTCTTGTAGCTGCTGGAAAAGACCAGAAAGCCATACTTTATAACTATATTTACTTGTTTTTCTTCATTGTAATTGTTCCTTCCATTTGTCGTCCGGTCTTGCTTTGGATTGTGAGACACACACCAGAAGGAAGGCCTGTGAAGCAAGTTTACATTTATAACATCATTGGGTTAGTTTTCGCTATAAGTTGGCTTGCAAAACAGTCAAATCAGTCATTTACTTTGGGAGCTTTCATATTGGGCTTGTCTGTGCCTGAAGGACCCCCTTTGGGATCTGCTTTGGTTTCCCAACTTGAAATGCTAGGAAAGTCCTTCCTTATGCCTATCTTTGTCACTACTTGTGTCATGAAGGCTGATCTTTCCTTGGACCATACGTTACACTCGTTTTGGGTCATTGGAGCATGTGTGGTAGCAATCCATATTGTCAAAATAGTTGTTTGCATGGCACCTTCGCTCTATTGTAAGATGCCCTTTCGTGATGCTTTGGCTCTTGCCCTAATCATGAATTGTAAAGGCGTGGTGGAAGTAGCCACCTACAATTCCATGTATGACAGAAAGGTAAATACTTAATTTCTTCCTTTTAATTTTTGTCACATAGACATATATGGATGATCTTGTTTAATTTGTGCAGAACATTCATGCCCAAACGTATGGAGTGATGATGATCAGTGTGATGTTTATAGCAACCGTTGTGCAAATGTCAGTGAAACGTCTGTACGACCCCACAAGAAAATATGCTGGCTTCCAAAAAAGAAACATCATGGATTTGAAACCCAACGCTGAGCTTCGCACGCTTGTATGCATCCACAAACAATACCACATATCTGGCATCACTCAATTCCTCGATATCTGCAATCCCTCAAAAGAACAGCCAATTATTGTGGACGCCTTGCATCTAATGGAGCTTGTTGGTCGTACTTCACCCATATTCATCTCTCATCGTCTTCAAAGAGGTGCAGATTTAGGCCTTCAAAACTCATACTCTGAGAATGTCTTCATGTCCTTTCAAAATTATGAACTTGGAAAAGCCCCAGGAGCAGCATCCACCAACACATACACTGCCATTTCTCCACATAGCCTTATGCATGAAGACGTGTGTCACCTAGCATTAGACAAGCTTGCTTCCATTGTGATACTCCCATTTCACAGAAGATGGTCAATTGATGGCATCGTTGAATCAGAAGACAAGAACATAAGGTCACTAAATTGCAGGGTACTTGAAAGGGCTCCTTGCTCTGTAGGGATCCTTGTGAATAGAGCTTCACTTCAAACTGAACCACATGCATCATTGGACTTAGCTGTGATCTTCTTTGGTGGCAAAGACGATAGAGAGGCATTGTGCCTAGCAAAAAGAGCATGTACAAATCCTAACGTGAGGCTAGTGGTGTACCATGTTCCTGAGAATGGCAATCCAGTAAATCAAACTTTGGATCAGATGCTTGATAATGCAGTGTTGAGGGATGTAATGGAAGCACAATTTGGGGGGCGTGTGAAATACAGAGAGCTTTCAGTAGGTGGGGCATCAGATATAGCTTCTGTTCTTCGGAGTATAGTGATTGATCATGACTTCTTCATAGTTGGGAGGAGGCATGATGTGGAAAGCGACATAACTTCAGGACTTAAGGATTGGTCTGAGTTTGATGAATTGGGTGTTGTGGGAGATTTGCTTGCATCGCCAGATTTTGAAAGCAGAGCATCAATTTTGGTGGTTCAACAACAAGAAGTTTTCAAGTAGTTTGGTGGAGGACCTCCATCCCTTAGATTTACTATGTATATTTATATTGCATTAAGCAGTCAAACTTCTCTGAAAATCAGTCTTCTTTGTCTTTTGGTAGGGAGGTCAATTTTCAGATCCAAACGAGTAAATCCAAGATTTGCTCTTACCCATACATGTTGGCTAATAAGATTAAATGTAATTCTTTGTTGAAGCCTTCAATCATCTTCCAAGTCAATCTCTTGTGTTTCAACTTCGGTTAACTTTTGTTAACACGTCACTTGTTTGCGGGAAATGGAAATCATGTTTGTGTTCCTTCAAAAATTCATAAATTTTGAATCTCCCATAATTAGTATGTGCGACTGCTGTTTTAGCTTTGCAATTCGTTCTAGTCACTATGCAATATACGAATCTACAAGAAGTTATTGAACTGTATTTCCTACACTTGATTATAAATGCTTTCCTAACTCCTAAGCCAATTCTTATACCATAGTCACTCCAGAATTGCCTTGTCCTCTGTGGTGTCAAACTTTATTCCTAATTTAGGCTTCAAATTAAATAATTCTCTATTAATGATATTTTGAGATAATATTTCTCTTTCCCTACAAGTCATAAGTTGAATTTCTTATATAACTAAACAAATTTCAATAATTAAACAACTTCACATGAGCTATACAAATCTATCCACGCTTCTGATTATTATAAAAACAACATCATTTTCTTAGACAACCAAATCTCATTTAACCAACTCGTCCCAACAAAAAAAAAAAATAGAAGACCAAACAAAAGTAAAGTGTTATACAACCACTGCAGATATTAATCAATAAAATATTACTAATAAATAATAATAATCTACTTTATCATTTCTGTTACCTTAGCTTCTAGTTGCACTTCACAGTATACACAGATCACTAAGTGGTAGATAAAAAGGGGAAGATGATATTGCTATTACCTAGTAAAGGAGCTATGTTATACTTTTTAGTTTTTTCTATTTTCTTTCATTTGAATGAATCATCTTTTTCATTCAAAATCCTGAATCACATATGAGATACCAATGGAACAACACACACCAAAATGGAGGGAAATTTTCCCATATTGGAGACTGTTGAAGGAAAAACCACTCCTCATCAAAACGACGACGGGTCAAGCTACCTACCTAAGTGAAACACCCAAATGCATCGTTGGAAAATTCAGGGGATCTGATTTCTTTTCTTTCGTCTTTGGTGGTGGAAAAGGAAATAACTAAACATGAATGAATGGAAGAAACAAACCAAGATAGACAATGTTGTGTCCTAGACTTCTAGTTTAGAATTTAATTACATTTTTCTTGTTTTAAGTTTAAATGCGATAATTTTGAAACTACTTATTGATTTTGTATAGTTTTTTCTCTATCTAATTGAAATTGTAAGCAAAAGAGCTCAAACCGCGCCCAAAAAGTAAGTTTGAGACCAATTCAAAATATTATGAAAACATATAAGACCAATTTGATAAAAAAAAAAAAGATAAAATCCACAATTTGAAATCTATCCCATACATTTGAGACCAATTTAAGGTTTTTACCTAAAATGTTTATAGGATATTATATAAGCTTAATTATCATTTTTGCTTGTTATAATAGATAGGAAATAAAATTCTCTCATTATATAATAGTAGTATTTTGATTGCAAATGAAACTACAAGGACTCAATTAAAAATTGATGTAAACAATATGGACCAATAGGTTAATTAAACCCATTTTTATAAAAAGGTCAAAAACCTATTTTAGTCCCTAATATTTCTCCAAAGTTCTGTTTTGGTCCATAATATTTTTTTTGTTTCGTTTTAGTTCTTAATATTCCATAAAAGTTTCATCATTGGTCTCTAACTATTGAATATAATTATATTTCTCTTGTTTCAAGTCTGAATGCGATTAAATCAAAGCTACAGATCAAATTTGATGAGTTCTTTCTTTGTTTAATTGGAGTCATCGACAAACGAAGTCAAATTAAACAAAAAATTGGGCAAAAAAATGAGTCACTCTTGACAAACGAAGTCAAATTGAATTTGGTTGTATCTCTCTCTTGCTTCAAGTCCGAATGCAACAAAATGAGAGTTACTGTTAGCAGCTCTATTATGCTTATTTTTAGACCAAATTGTTCCATTTTATCAGTCACTAAATCCACTTTATCGCCTTTTTAATTATAGTTTTGTTGGCTGCCTCTTCTTTCTCTAATTTTGCCTAATTTCAGGTCCTATGGGCATAGGACTAATTCCCTTTTAACTTCTTAATCTGAATTTCCTTTTCTTTTAGGGACCAATCTGTTGCTGCCACCTCAGCCTTCTATTTGGAGGAATTCTCAGACTCATTTAGTGATGGTCAAGTGCCAACCATGTGCCAAGGGTTTTATTTTGGAAAGGGAAGCATATTTAAAGGGAGATGAATTGAGAAAGAGGGAAGAACGCATTATTGGAGGCAGAGAGACGCATTCCAGGGAAGCTGAAGCAGGGAGCTCGTTTTGAAGGACCCAATCCGCCATTTGTTCACTCTCTGCTCAGATTTGCTAGCTTTTCTTCTTTCCCTAGCTTTAATTTCGTTCTTGTAATGAATCTTAGAGGCTAGACCTCTAATCTAGCTTGGTTGTATAGAGATATGGAGAATATCATGTTTTGAGACTATACTTTGATCTTAATGCAATCTTATTTTCCTTTGAGTTTTGATTCTCTCTCTGATTTAATTTTATGATTGTCTTGGATGGATTATGTTAGAGAGCTCCTAATTGTATTTATTCATGATTAATCTTGTCATCTAGGCTCAAATCTTTGTTTGATGTTTAGAGAAGTGACACATGCTTTGTTAGTAGAATAGCTTCATTTCTATTTTCAAAAGTATGAGAAGAAATCTCTAGTTTAGCTACCACCACTGAGACCTAGTTAAATTAGGCTTAGTTCATCTCTTGTTTTAATTGTTCTTGAACTTGAGAGTCTGTTACTTAAGAGTTTGAGATAAATGAAGGTAGGTCGGTTCCAACTTCTGATTTTTGTGAGATATTGATGAAATCTGATTTTTCTTCAAGCTAAGCAAACTCAAGGTTATAAGATGTTTTGTCAATGATTAACATGAGAAACTCTATTTCAATATGCAACCCGGCTAGATGTTTTTATTGTTGAATTTTCTTAAACCATTTTCTCACTTACTTTGTTATTGAATCCTCAAACCAATTTAATTCTCTTTACTTTAGTTTTTCATCATTTAGAGTCATAATTCACAACCCACTCCATTTTAAGTTTCATTGTTATTTTTAAACTTGAATCTTAGTCATTCTTCCCCGTTGGAATCGACCCTACTCACCGCTATATGAAAAATTAAGGAACTCAAGTAGTAGGATTAATTTGTTGGTATCGACAACTAACAGTTACAAGTTACTCTTAACAAGTTCTTTCTTTGTTTAGTTGGGACGGTTGACAAATGAGGCCAAATAATACACCGAAAGCTATTAATTACAATATTCTCCTCACTATATGAAAAATAGTAATTTATCTCCTAAGCTATTAGTTTTCTCGCAATGCTCCCACCATTAGTTTATATATGTCATTTAAAACATTTTATGAAACTTCTATGCAACTTATACATTAATTAGGACTTAAAAGATAGAACTGCAAATTGGTCCCCACACGTTTCATTTGTTTTAAATTGATCCTATATGTTTTATTTGTTTAAATTGATCCTACATGTTTCTATATATAATTTTTCAAATTTATCCCAAACCTACTTTCGAGGCGTGATTTGAGCTTATTTATTGATGATCTCAACTGAACAGTGAAATAACTCTTAAAAAGTTAACAAATAATCCCAAAATTATCATATTTGTACTTGAAATAAGAGAAATGTAACTAACTTTATTTGTTTTATCGTAAAACGAAGGGCGCACTTTCAGGACTTGATTTGACATCGTTTGTTGATGACCCCAACTGTATAGAAAAAATACTTGTTAAACGTAGAAGATAATTCTGAATTCGTCGCATTCGAACTTAAAACAAAAGAGATATGACCACAACATATTTCGTAGTTTGAGACGAATTTGAGAAATTATGAAAATATATAGAACCAATTTAAAACAAATGAAACATTTAAGATTAATTTAAAATCTATCCCATATATATACATTTTGGACTAATTTGAGGTTTTGGCCGAGATAGAAAGATAAAGGTGTGTTATTAATGACGGGGGAGAATGCTACAAAATTAATAGGTTGAAGTTGTCCCTTACTTTTTTTTCGTTTTGTTTTGATATCTCAAATTTCCACCATTAGTGCCTCAGCAATCTTTATCCACTTTTTTTTTTTTGTTAAAAAAAAAGAAAAATAAGCTTTTATTCTCAAAATTTTTATTTTTTACATTAAAGTTTTTTTCCTCTTATAATAAGATTGATGTAAGTAAAAAGAAATTAGCTAGGGTTTGAATGGATTTCGCCCCAAGAAAAACAAGTGCTTATCCGCCCGTCGTCTTTCTTCTTACTCTTACTCTTCTTCTTCGAGGTGATGAGGATTTTGATATTTGGGGCTTCTCGGATTTCTTGGAAGAATTGACGGCAATGGCCGCATGGGAGAGGGAAAACGACGACGTTATGGAGAGTGAGTTTCCATGTGATGTGTGGGTTGCAAGAAGAGGTTGAACTCTCCACAGATGGCAGCCATTACAGTCGACCTTGTGCTCTCACTCCCTATCACCGTCGTTACTCCTTACAGGTTGCTTGCTTCCTCTCTCTCTTTCTTTCTTGGCTAAAGTACACTTTTGGTCCCATAACTTTGACAAAAATTTCAATTTGGTCCCATAACTTTTTTTGTTACAATTTTGGTCTCATAACTTTGACAAAGGTCTCAATTTGGTCATATTACTTTTTTTGTTGCAATTTTGGGTTGGTCCCGATAATGATTTTCATCCATTATTTGCCGCTAAAGATGATCTGATATACTGAGTTGGATGATGACGTGGCAAATATTGGTGAAGTCATGGGACAGATGGAAATCAGTTTGGGACCAACGGTGAGATGTTTTTAGAAGTTATGGGACCAAAATTGCAACAAAAGAAGTTATGAAACCAGATTGAGACCTTTGCCAAAGTTATGAGACCAAAATTGCAAATAAGTTATGAGACCAAATTGAAACATTTGCCAAAGTTATGAGACCAAAAGTGCACTTTAGCCTTCTTTCTTTCTTTCTTTCTTTCCTGCTAAGCAAGTACTAGTTTTGTCGTCAAATTTTACATCAATTGTCAATTTCGCCCCAATCTTTTTTTGCTGTTAATTTCTTCTCCAATGTTTCACATTTTAATCAATTTTAACCATTGACTAACTTCTTTCAATAAACTAATGACGTACTGCATACTGTTTTTTCAATCTGAGTTAGGATTTGAGTTTCTTTTTCTATCAATTTTACATTATATATCATTAGCCACGTAGATTCTGTCGATAATATTTGTCTAAAGTAAGAACAAATGATACAATTGACCAAAATGTGAAAAATTGGAGACGAAATTGACAGTTGGTGTAAAGTTTAGGGACAAAATTAGTACTTTTGTCTTTTTTGTTTTTTGTTTTCCTTCCTTTGGTAATTAATCCATTAAATCCCAACTTAAAACTTTGGAAGGATGAAAGTCTATTTTTTTTCTTTTTTTCTTTTTAACGGAAAAAGTGGATGAAAAATGCTTAGGGACTAACGGTGAAATATTTTAGAAACTTGAGGGACCAAAATAAAATAAAAAAAGTTGAGGGACCAAAACAAAACTTTGAACAAACTTGAAGGACTAAAATAGGACTTTGGCCAAATTAATATATGAGGGGAAATTGCCTTTTTTTTCATAAATTAAAGGGAATATTGCAATTGAGTGCATATTTCAAAGTGGATAAAATGCAATTTTTCCTACTATTATTGATTGGGGGACATTGCTACAAAATTAATAGATTAGGAGTCACATTACAATTTTTAATAATTTAAGGGTCATTGCAATTAAGGGCATAGTTCAGGTTGTTTATTACTTATTATCAAATTAAAAAATCCCCAATATTTTATGAAACTTTTTGTATTTAGAAGAAAAAAAAATACAGCTGCAAAAATAGTAACCGTAGCATGCCCAACACCTACAATTGCAATAATTAGTTTTTTTTATAACATACAATAATTAGTTAATTACTATGCAAATGCAACTGTAGCCTCAAATGCAATTTTTAAAACATAGACTGAAGAGTGAAAACAGCGAAGAAGTGTATTTCACAAATTTTAGGCCGCGCCAAAATTAAGTAGAGCAGCAAGAGTTGTAAGAAACAATTAATAAACTAATCTAAATTAAGTAAATACATTGTAGAATCTAGAATGGTTAAATATATCGCTTATTTATTTTCCAAAAACAAAAATAGAAGAAATTAGTTAAAAAGGTAATGCCATGGCTGTCACAGTCTGAAACTACACACGAAAACTCTAAAACGAGGCATTTTGTTGTTCTTTTATTTTCTCATATATCTTGTGCATTCTCTGCAGTTTCAAACTCAGCTTTTGATCTTTTTTTATCTCTGTGGATTCGAATTTTTGAATATGGATCCACAAAGCACCTTATTCTCTTCCATTGAGGTTGTGGAAACAACCTTAAATTCTTCAACGTATAATGTCTGCATTGATCTTCCACCCCATATTATTTCTGATGGCATATTCGGATCCCACTCTAATTCTGGCTCCCCAATGAGGTCTTCGTTCTCTGTTTTTGAGCTCCAAGTTATTGTCATTTTTGTAATCACTCAAATTTGCCATTTCTTCCTCAAACGTCTCGGATTTCCTGTCTTCTTCTCACAAATGATGGTTAGTTCCTTCTCCCATTGTTTGGGTCAGGTTAAAATGTACAGAATTTCTTTTAACTTTAGTTGTTTGGCATAGAATTCTGGAATTTTGAAAAGTGGGAAAATGTTAAACTATTGAATTTCTGCAAAAGATCTTTTTTTTTTAAAAAAAATATATCAATTTTTTATTTATTTTAGGATTATTGTTATGTTAAGGATGGATTAAAACTTAAATTAGTTATTATTGCATCCAATAGCAGCTTTTTTTTAATGAAAATCTTAACAAAATAATTTTTTTAGAACAAAATAAAAAAGAAATTGAATGATCTTTTACATAACATAAAGACATATGTAAGAGAATTTTATGCATTTTAGTCTTTTTCATTAAAAATATCATTTCTTCTAAGTTTTTTTTATTGTTGCTAGAATGGACTAAACTTCAAAATTAACTATTATTGTATCTGAGAATAGCTAAAATTAAAAAGCAAATTTTTACACATAATATAAAACTTAGATCTTAAGAAGACAATAAATTTTGTGCATTTTAACTTTTTACATTATGTATGATGCAATGTATAACTAAAAGGAAAAAGGAAAAAGTTATATTAGAAGCACCTATTGACTAAAATTAAACCAAAAGCATAAGAAAATCAATTTGCCTCTGGTTGAATTTGCAGGCTGGCATACTTCTAGGACCATCAATTCATTTTAAGCCACTAGACAAGGCGAAGAAATTGTTGTTTCCTTATGGCAGTCCAGACGTGCTTTCCACAATATCGTCACTTGGCTACACATTGTTCATCTTCCTGTTCGGAGTCCAAATGGATTACACAATAATATATAGAACAGGAAAGAAATCATGGGTCATTGGCCTCATAGGATTGTTCATACCAATAGCCATTGGATTCGCTTTAATCACCTTTTTTAAGGACTCGTTTTTTCATATGCTAGGAAACCAATATAATAATCTCCCTGTTGTCTTCATTTCTCATAGCATAACCTCATTTTCTGTCGTTGCTGCCTTCCTCAATGAGCTCCAAATCTTAAACTCAGAGCTTGGAAGGCTTGCATTATCCTCTGCTTTGGTGAGTGATCTTCTGAGCTCAAGCTTTACAAGTATTGCTACAGCTCTTATAACTGCTAAAGGAAACAAAAGCGTCATCGCTGAAAACTGTGTGTACTTGTTTTTCTTCATCATATTTGTTCCTTTAGTTTGTCGTCCAGCCTTTATTTGGATTGTGAGACACACACCAGAAGGAAGACCTGTGAAGCAAGTTTACATTTATAACGTTGTTGGGATGGTTTTTGCTATAAGTTGGCTTGCAGCACAATCAAGTCAGTCATTTACTTTGGGAGCTTTCATATTGGGGTTGTCAGTGCCTGCAGGACCCCCTTTGGGATCTACTTTGGTTAATCAACTTGACTTGTTGGGAAAGTCGTTTCTTATGCCTATTTTTGTGACTACTTGTGTGATGAAGGCTGATCTTTCTTTACCACATACGTTTACATCGTTTGTGGTCATTGGATCATGTGTGATGGCAATCCATGCTGTCAAAATAATTGCTTGCATGACACCTTCGCTCTATTGCAAGATGCCCTTTCATGATGCTTTAGCTCTTGCCCTAATCATGAATTGTAAAGGCGTGGTGGAAGTTGGCATGTACAATTCCATATATGACAGAAAGGTACTTAATTTATCAAATCCATTTTTCCTCCTTATTTTTTTCTCACAATCAATGAAAAGTACTGTTTCATGGATGATCTTGTTTATTTTGTGCAGCAAATTCATGCCCAAACCTATGGAGTGATGATGATCAGTGTGATGATGGTAGCAACCATTGTTCAAATCTCAGTTACACGTTTGTATGACCCCACAAGAAAATACGCTGGCTTTCAGAAAAGAAACATCATGAACTTGAAACCCAATGCTGATCTTCGCTTACTTGTATGCATCCACAAACAATACCACATCTCTGGCATCACTCAATTCCTCGATATCTGCAATCCCATACCAGATCATCCAATTGTTGTGGATGCCTTGCATCTAATGGAGCTTGTTGGTCGTACTTCACCCATATTCATCTCTCATCATCTTCAAAGAGGAGCAGATTTTGACCTTCAAAACTCATACTCTGAGAATGTGTTCATGTCTTTTCAAAATTATGAACATGGAAAAGCCCCAGGAGCTGCATCAACTCACACATATACAGCCATATCTCCACTAAACCTAATGCACGAAGACGTGTGTTACTTAGCACTAGACAAGCTTGCTTCCATTGTGATACTCCCATTTCACAGAAGATGGTCAATTGATGGCATCATTGAGTCAGAAGACAAAAACATAAGGTTTCTAAATTGCAGGGTACTTGAAAGGGCTCCTTGCTCTGTAGGGATCCTTGTGAATAGATCTTCACTTCAAACTGAACCACATGCAACCTTGAACTTAGCTGTGATCTTCTTTGGTGGCAAAGATGATAGAGAAGCATTGTGCCTAGCAAAAAGAGCATGTACAAATCCTAACGTGAGGCTAGTGGTTTACCATCTTCCTGAGACGGACAATCAATCTATGTCAACATTGGAGAAGTTGCTTGATAATGTAGTGCTGAAGGATGTAATGGAGGCTCAATATGGGACGCGTGTGAAATACCAGAAGATTTCAGCAGATGGGGCATCAGATATTGCTTCTATTCTTCGGAATATAGTGGTTGATCATGATTTCTTTATAGTTGGGAGGAGGCATGATGTGGAAAGCAGCATAACTTCGGGTCTTAAGGATTGGTGTGAATTTGATGAGTTGGGTGTTGTGGGAGACTTGCTTGCATCTGCAGATTTTGAAAGCAGAGCATCTATTTTGGTGGTGCAGCAACAACAAGTGTTCAAGTAGTTTTGGTGGAGAAGGGGATAAACCAAGAGTAAACAAAACATAATTTTGAGATTCTGACTTTGTTTGAAAACTGCAATTTAGTCCAAGAATATTGAAAATACATATTTGGTCTGTACATTTTTTTTTTACAAATTTGAACTAATTAGTTTCTCAAATGTTATATGTGGAGACTAAATAGTTTATATTTGAAAAAAATTGAAGGATCAAAAAGTATATTTCTAATATATAGGGACTAAATCGTTGTTTTTGAGATATTTTTCAGAACTAAAATGTAAATTTTCTCTAAGAGTGAACCGGTCAATGAAAGAAACATAGGAAGATAGACAATGTTGTGATGTAGTTTAGTTTGTTTTAATGAAGGCAAATGATCAAGGGGGATGATTGTAAATTGTAATGATTAATTTGTTGGTCAAAATACACTTTTGATTTCATATCTTTTTCTCATATTTTAATTTGGTTTCATATATTTTTTTGATGCACTTTTGGTCTCATATATTTTATTCAGGTCTCAATTTGGTCTCATATATCTTAATTTGTCAGATTGCAGATTTGGATCCATATCTTTTAGTTAGGTTGTAGATTTGGACCAATTACGCACTTGACTAAAAGGTATGAGACTAAAAGTGTAGAAAAAAAATATATGAGACCAAAACAAAATATTTGAGATAAAAAATGTGTGGTCTAGTTTATTTATATTGATGCTTTAAACATACGCATGGTCATCAAAGCGCATGTATGACCAATTAAAGTACAAAGATGAATTATTGTTAGGTTTTTTTGTCACAATGTAAATTAATTTTCTTTGAATTTATTGTTGAACTTTCTGTTTCAAATATATTATTCGCTTCTTTTATCATCCTTTTAGTAAAGTATATGTCATATATATATATATATATCTTATTTTCTATATAGTAGTTATTATTATTATTTTTTGGCCTGATATTTTCAATATAGTTAGTTATAAGGACTTCTTTAAACACAGAAAAAACAAGGAATGATAGTAACTTCTCGAATTGGCGGGTCAACTTACCATGCCATAGAAAATGAGTTGGGTTCATGAGTTCTTGAATCGTTTCACCTAACTCATTTTTAGTTATTTCGCTAAAGCCAACCCATATATAGGGTCAAATTGACCCAATTTGACAATTCTATCAATTATGTATTCCTTTTTTTTTTTGGCCAACAAAAGCCCAATGGCAACAATTTATTCTCTTCACTTCCAAATTATTAAACAGGAGAATTTAGATTTAGGACTTATGGTGTGAGTTTGATGAATTGGGTGTTCTGGGAGAGGAAAATGACTAAAAATGAAACGAAACATAGATTATGTCGTGTTGCACTTCAGTTTATTTCGATGAAGGCAAATGATCAATTGGGGCTGTTACAGAAATCTCTCCACTTAGCCTATAAAGATTCTTCGATGGGTAACAACTAACAAGAGTCGTGGGTTTCTAAATTCTAATGAATGTGGGATTGTACCAAGCACATACCCAAGATGATGAAGAACATAATGTACTACAAATACCATTATGTTTCATATAATATAATATATATATATATATATATCAAATTTGGTCATGAGGAAAAAAATGGAGTGGAGGCTGCTCATATTTACAAATGTTTTGAGCTGATATATAGAGGAAGCCATGTGTGATATATAGATACATGGAACCATCTCAATAATTATCAGTACCTAATAATTGATAATTATACCAATTCCATACATATATATACTTTGATTTCAAAACTCAAAAAAGCACGATCTAGAGTAAAAAACTCAGGTGGCAGCATGATTATCAAGTACTAGAGTAGCAATTAGGTCGTGAAGTAGAAGTAGACCTAGGCCACTTGAACATCTTCTTCCTGTTTTTGGGTTTCTTGCTTCTTATAGGAGTTTCCTCATTCTCTGATTCAGTACTACTTTTGTTCTTCAACATATCCCACATTACTTGTATATCCTTATATTCACAAGACCTTACATCTCGTTTCAACTTTAGTAATCCTGCACATATATCAACAACCCTCTTTTATATCAATATTCTTCAGGAAAATTAGTCATTTGGTCCCTATAATTTTTCTCAATTTTCAATTTGGTCCCTGTAATTTAATTGTTTTTAAATTGGTCCCTAGAAATATTTCGTACTTATTTTCTTGACTTATAACACTATTAAAATGTTGCTGGCTAATAAGCTGCTAATTGTTGCTCACAATTTGTAGGTCAAATATGAAAAGTTACAAGTTTCAACATAGATTTCAGTTTATGAGACTGGATTAAGGAACTCTAGCTGTAATCAATTTTTGACATGCCAAATTCAGACCTGAGCTCAATGAGTAGAGAGTGGTCATCCATATATGAGGAAATCAATATTGAAGCCAGAGTTTTCTTCTTTATTTTTTTTAACAAAAAAAAAGTGTATTTAATTTTTTATGAACAGAGTGTATGTTATTGAAAGAAGAGGTTGAAAGTAGTTGGTGATCACGTGAGTCTCAGTTGACACATGGATGATAACTATATAATAAATATAATCCAACTCATATTTACACATTAACATTAATTAACTTACTCAGCAACAATTTAATAGTATTATAATAGATTAAAGATATATAATATATATATAGGGACCAATTTTTTTAAAAAATAAACTATAAGGACTAAATTCAAAATTAAGACAAACTATAGGGATCAAATGATTAGTTTTCTCATAATTTTCAATTTCCCTCATTATAACCAAAAAATAGAAGCACCAATAAATTCACGAGTAAATATACAATTTAACTCTCAAAAGATATAAGAGTTGACAATTTAATTCATAAAAGTTTAGTTCAGGCACTTTAGTTTTTAAAAGTTGTGAAAACAATACCGTTTAATCTATTAAGCTTAAAAGCACTAACTTGTAGAGACCAAAAAATATTAACTTTTAGTCCTTAGAAGAACAAAAGGACTAAGACATTCCTTAACTTTCATAGATTGAAGAGTATAAATTGAACTTTTTAAGGATTGAGTTGTTAGCTTGTAAATATTTTGAAAATCAATTTATATTTTTACTCCTAAATTGAACACCCCCTTAATTAGGAGTTAAGACAAAAAAGAAGGCAGTTGCATATATGCCACTGCCAACACAGCTTCATCATCACCAAGTAGCAGAGCAAATTAAAAATGTTCTTAATTGGCAAGAGATATATAAAAATAAACAAACAAACATTGCTAAATTAAAGAGAATTGAATGTCTAAAAACTTAACCGGATTTGCGAATGCCAAAGCGAGTGGTAAAGCCAGAATAAACCTTTCGAAAGGGATTCATCATCTTCTCGCACAACTCCATCATTGAGGACTCATTCACAAAAATCAAAAATCACACGTTGACCACCCTTTTCCTTTACAATGTTAAATCTGCAACCACTCTGAAAAAAATTCCAAGTCTAATCGTTATTATAAATTATAATTAATATATATGAACCAACCATCAAATTTGGAAAAATAATGATGATGAAACAATATTAATAAAAGAAAAAGGGATATATAGATGAAACATTTTACGTTTGACAGTGATATGCAGGAGCTAACTCAGGAAAAAGGATTACGTGCGCCTTCTTCTGGGTTTCTTGCTCCTCTAAAATCTAAAGGGACCACTTTCTAAAAAAAAACTGAGATAAAAGAAAACAAAATTCGTTGCTATTTGCCACTTGGTGAAATTAAGTGCATGAAATTCATTAATTATTGGTGGTCACTTTGTAGTTTTTCTTCCTCGTTCGACCATGTGATTGTTACTAAGGTGCCATCATCTTTCAGTTTTTTTGTTTCATATTATTAAGGCCTACCTCACGTTCTTACATTAAATTCTTGACCTCTCAATTCAAGACTTATTTTAGGAATCACTTCAATTCTTTTTGGAAATTATAAATACAATAAAATTAAGCTCATCATTTTATTTTAGTTCTGAAATTATAGGGTAAATTCTGTTTTGAACCCTAAACTATTTTTCGTTCTATTTTAGTTTTTAATTTTTTTCACTATTGTCCTAATTGTGATTCTGTTTTGGTTTATGTTTTATCTCTTACTTGAACAGCTGAGAGCTTGAAATTGATAATTTCTCTTTCATACGTGTCATAATAAATAAATTGATCAAGAGAAAAAAAAACTTCTTCCTTCTTAGTCACAAAATAGAGATATTTTATCATTAATTTTTTTTAACAAAATTTTTCTTTATAAAAATTAAGATTTGTTTTCTGATTTAATTTTATTTAGTATCCATATGGGGGTGGTTGTGGTTTATATTTCTGTTAGTTTGTTTTCTTGGTTGATTAAATCTTGGTGAACTAAAAATTTAGATTTGCTTTCCTCTTACAAGTAACCAAAGTATTTTGTTAGAGGAAAGATTTAAAGGGAAACCTGGCAAGAAATACTTCAACGATGGTGAAAGCCAGCTCAAATGGTAGACAACCATACTGAACGTTATAGCCAAGTAATTGAAAATTGCATCAATGCTAGCTTACTCATTAATTAAGAGCTAGGCTACAAGTTTATTTATTTATTTTTTTGCCAATAGGCTACAAATTATTTAATTCAAGAATGGCATCAGCTGGTGCAGATTTTAAAGAGTGTACTAATAATACTACATTAAGCATAAAACTAGGATTTGGAATGACGTTGCTAATACATTAAGAATAAATTCCTACTTTCCTAGTAGAAGCATTAGTAGAAGCAGGAGTATATATATATAGGTGTAGTAAAAGGAAGCACAAAGAATAAGTAAAACAAAGAAAGAAGCTATACTCAGGCCAAAAAAAAAAAAAGAAAGAAGCTATACCTCAATGCGGAAAAAAATTATGATTATGTTAGTCGTATTGTATGACTCATTAGCTATGATTATGGAATTAATTTTTTGCACTTTTATGTTAAAAGGAATGAAATCATTTTTTCTATCAAGTACGGAGTTAGTTAAGTTGTTATTCAGAAGCCAAAAAAAAAATTCCAAACTAATAAATCTAAAATAGAATTTTTCAAATTCTAAAATATCCTACATATTATTAGCAACTATTGGGTCAGGCCAATAAAAAAAGCAACAATTGGGCAATCTTCTTTCTTTTTCTTTATCAGAATATGATGATACTCAGATTAACATGATTAACTGTCATAACGTTTAGCCTGATGATAAACAACACTTAAATATTTGGTGATAGTGTGGAAACCAACCTACACTATTGTCAAGACAATAGTAGGAAACGACAAATCAAATTGTCAAATAAATGGACTAATCACTAACAAAGCAGAGAAAAATAAATTCACCATCTGTAGTTAGCATTCTATTGATGCTTCCCTGGTGGCTGAATTTAGAAATGGGATATGTAAGGGTGAACTCATAATTTACTGAAAATATTACAATAATATGGTTCAGATTTAGTTACACCATATATATATATATATGCAAACCTTGAGTTTATCTGGAAGGATTACAACAGTGTATATATATATATATATATAACAATATTCCCAGTGAATCATGTTCATTTCTTAAGATGTGGAAAACATGTGAAGAGATCAGATTTGGGGTGTTTGGCCTCTGCGTGTTCCCTGCACTTCACTTCTGAAGTGGTGCAAATGAATGTTTGCATGCAAACCTTGCACTTCAATTCACATAAACTCATTTGTCAGATCAACAAGTTTGAGGCGCCAAATTAAATGATTAAATGATGAAAACATCCTATATATATATATGTTTGCAGTAACTTTTGATTAAATAACTATTGGAATACCAACCAATAAATGGTGTTAGCTAGATCAACATATGCAACAACAAATGATCCACCCAAACAGAGAGGCCATTACTTCTCAATCCTTTCTGCTTATATACTTGAGAAGAAAAAATAAATAAATAAAAAGACTTGGCCATGTAGTCCAGTCCACAAAGAAGAAAAATATTTGTCAAAACTTGCTGCCTTAGAAAAGCAAAAGAGGAAGAAGCAGAACAACATGAGTACCTGGATGGTCAAGGCTTTTTTGTTCGACTCAAGCTGACTTCCTGAAAGAAAAGATCAGAACTTTTGTTAGCTAATAATGAATTCACAGACAGAGATCAAGCAGAAAATGATAGATCAGAATGAATTGTAGATAGTTGCTGAGAAATGGTCTCCAATCTAAGTAAAATGAATGCTTTTTGGATGGTGGTGCATATATGCCTTTGGCAGATTTTTGTTTTTCCATATTCTTCTCACGAGCCATCTTGGACTTCTGACCATTCCCTCCACCCATGGCTTCTTTCTTTGATTTCTTCAATTGAGGAAGCAGAATGAGATAATTTATAGAGAAAATCGAAGGATGTGAATGTGATGTCCCAATCCCACTATTGTCTTCTCAATCTATACAAGTGCTAAGACACGGAAATTGGGAATACAGTGGGAGCCAGCAAGTGTAACCAACTAAACATATCTACTTCATTAATTAAAGATGGGCTTACTCACTTTCATAAGGCATATCTATTAAAAATGTGAAAAAAAAGTCAAGCATTCAAATTTGTCTTATATCTTTGTTTCAAAGTTCATGTTGGATCATTTATCTTTCAGAATATTCAAATTAGTCCTATATATTTTCATAGTGATTCAATTTGACCTTAAAAACCAAAATTATTAAATATGATCATATTTCTCTCATTTTAATTAAGTTTGAATAGAGTCCAAAACTACGAGTTATTTTGGCATGAATACTTCTCTATTCAATTAAAGTCATTAACAAATAAGATCAAATCAAACATAAGAAGTGAGTCACTTATTTCACAATTAAACAAGCAAAATTAATCATATATCTCTTTATAATTACCTCTAACCTTGAGCCTCTAGGCTCCAACTCAATTTGAAAGTCTAAGGGGAAAAATGAAATAAGGTGATAACTCATAGGAGCAAAATATAGTTCCCATAAGAAAAAAAGTCAATTTTTATTACCTGAGTCACTCCTGTTTTGGTAATATTTACAAAACAATAAATACAAAAACAAGCTCAGAGTACTCAACATAGCGAGTAGCCAATAGTACTTATCAAGACGAGCCTCATTCATATCATCACAGAACCAACCACATCTTCCCTCTGAACTCGTAAATACTTCCACTAGACTGATTAGTAAGGCACTCAAAAAGCTTCCCACTCCAAAAACACTCGTACACAAGGCAATCCCCAAAGTCTTCATATTCTTAGGGACCTCACTGTAAAAAAACTCCTGCATCCCAATCACAGTAAAAATATCCGAGATCCCCAAAAGAATGTACTGTGGTAAAAGCCAGAAAATGCTCAAATCCACAGTTTCAAAGTGTGATTTTCCTTCAGTACTCCTTCCCATCATTTCCCTCCCAATTTTAAGCCTTTTCATTTCAACCAAGGCTGCAATCACCATGGCTATGATTGATAGAACCATTCCTATTCCCATCCTTTGAGTCACGCTTATGCCTTTGTCATTACGAGTGATTATTTGGGCAATGGGTATGAAAATCTTGTCATAAAGAGGCATAAGTAGTATTATGGAAAGTGTGATGGCACTTTGGAGTGTGGCTGGTGGAATGATGAAGTTTTCTCCGATGTTTCTCTTCATTGTGATGCCTTGTTTCGTGAAAAATGTCAGAGGTTGTTGGAAAATCACCGCGAACATAAGCAGCATTGTCCATATGGGGAGGAGCCTCAGGACAACTTTGGAGTTTGCAATCAGGTCCTTGTTGCCTTTAGGATTATTCTCATTTAGCTCCTTTAGACTCTCCAGGTTTTCATGGCAGAGAGGATTTTCTTGAAGCCTGTATCACAAGAAAGCAATATTTGTATTACAATCAGTTTTTTTTTTTTTCTTGTGTTAAAAAAGTACTAGAGTTGAAATTAAGAAAAAAAAGGAGATAGTATTGGAGGAAAACCAAAAATGTATATCTTTTCATTAGACAAAATTTCTGACTTCTCGAAAAATCAATTGTAGAAGCTTGTTCTAACATATGTACGGGCTAAAATTTTAGTTGGATACGTCCCATATTATTTTTTTCTCAAATTGGTCCCTCTAAAATTTTTTTTCGAGAGTACTTTATTTTTTTATATACTCAAACATAAAACATGTGGTTTATTTAAAATGTTAATTTATCCAAAATTCTATAAGTCAAATACTTCTTTCAAGATTTCGGCAAAAAAAAAATACTTCTTTCAAGAGCCTACTCAATCAGTCGTATATAAAGTATAAACATTTAACCTTCAAGTGAGGGCTTACTTACTCCATCTCATTCAATTCAGACTGATCTTTTGGCAAGGAAATCTCACAACGGGAAAAGCACTTGAAGGCAAATGTTTTGATAGATTTGATTATATTGAAGAGGGTGTATCTTGCTTTAGAGTCACCATCTTTGTATATATAGATGTTGCTTCCCCATGAAAAGATCAATATAGACAAAGCCATAGCAAAAGCAGGGATCTCAAAACCCAAAACCCATCCAAAGGTATCTTGAATGTAGGACATGATTATGGTACCCAAAAGGCTCCCAGTGCAAATTCCAAAATACCACCATTTGAAGAACACGGTCTTCTTGTTGGATCTTTTTTCGTCTTGGCTACAAGGCAAATCTTCATCATCATCAAGTTGGTCTGCTCCAAAGGCTTGAAGAGATGGGTTGTATAAGCCTTGGGCTAGTGAGATCAAATAGAGAGACCAAGAAAGGAATGAAGATTGAATTGCTCTGTTTCCATCAGGGTTTGATGTTGATACTGCTGTCGAAGTCAATGATGCAAGTCCCTGAAATACATATATATCAATGAGTCTTGTAAGCACACAATTATGAACAACTCTTGTATTTATTAATTCATATTTCATGGTATAGTTCACTATGCTAACAAGAGAATAAAAACAAAGTAAAAACACAGAACAATAAGTTTCAGAAAGTTTACTGTGAGGGTATGTTTAGATTAAGATTTATAGAAGAGAAAGGAAGGGGAAAACAGAAAATTGAGGGATCTTATCTTTATTTGAAACATTGAAAATTAGATTAAAAGGTAATGAAAGGTTAAGAATTAATTTGTTATTCTTTTCTTTCTTTGCAAATTCAAAATATTTTCAAAGAAGTATTTTGATCCCAACAAGAAAAATGAGAATAAAGAATTATCATTTTCTTCCCTTTCCCTTCTACTCTGACCTTTTTTTCTCCTCTCCATCCTAATCACTAAACAAACCTTAAATAAACTAGTGCATTTTCTATATTTTAGAAAGAAATAAGAAGAGGTAAAAAGAAGAAATGTAGAGATAAATCCACACTTTCTCTCTTTATCTTTTCCTATCTCTCTTTTAAAGTATAAAGAATGCACCACTTCTCTAAAAAGGTCAGGTCCAAATTTTTAGCTCAAATGACTTAGGGTCTGTTTGGGAGTCAGTTAATTTTAATCCCATCCATTTAAGGGTCTGTTTGGGAGTCAGTTAATTTTAATCCAATCTCATCTAAATGGATGGGATGAGATTATTTTTTTAATTGGATGAGATGAGATGATGTATTGGTGTTTGGGTGATTTTAGTGATAATGATGTTAAATAGGGTGTGAAATTATATAAAAGGGTATGTAATGATTGTGGTTGGTAGAAATAAGTTGATGGATTTTTGTAATTTGTATAGGGGTAGAAATGGTAGGAAATAATGAGATGAGATGGAGATAATGAGATGAGATGATAGGTGTTTGATTGCGTTTTGATTGAAATAATATTGAGATGAGATGATATTGGGAAGTGTGATATGGTATTAGAAATTGTGAGGATGAGAAAATTTTGGATTGAGGGTTAGGGGTCAATCCAAATCCAAGT
>QANZ01050724.1:13987-31350 GCA_003254925.1 Chamaecrista fasciculata | reverse complement strand
TCCCCCCCCCCCCCCCCCCCCCATAAAATGATTTATTGTAATTTAGTATTTTTATATCTAGGGACTGAGTTGTTCACTGTTCAGTAATAGCTAGGGTATTTATATACGAGTCATAAATTTCTATATATGTAGTGCTTGATTTGAATAAATGAAATGACTAAAATGATAGGGAATATATGATGTAGAGGTCAAAATGTTAGTTTACTTGTGGTATGTATAACCAAAAGCATGATATAATTAAATGTGACGAAAAGCTAATACCTATGTATGGCTATATGATAGAGGTGAGTTGTTGGATGGTGACTGGAGAGAGACAAGCTGCAAGAATAAGATGGTTATACCTGAAAGCAACGTTGAGACAAGATATCAGCTTCTTTGATAACCAAAACACAAACACTAGTGGTGACTTTACTGCAAACATGTCAGGTGATTCACTACTTATCCAAGACGCCATGGGCGAGAAGGTATATATATTTATATTAAGTAATAAGTACTGTTGATGAGAATCACTAGACATATATACAATGTTGTTAATTATATGCCTATATATATATATGCAAATCTGTCAGGTTGGAAAATTCATACAACATGTATCAACATTCATAGGAGGTTTCATGATAGGTTTTATCAAAGGATGGCTTCTGACGCTTGTGCTTCTATCATCAGTTCCACTACTTGTGGTGTCGGGTGCGTTGATGAACCGTTTCTTCGCAAAAATGGCATCCCGTGGACATGCAGCTTATTCTGCAGCAGCATCTCTTGTGGACCACACTTTTGCTTCCATTACAACTGTAAGCTCATTCATATACTATCATCAACTATTTCAACATTATTCCTTTAATTACTTACTCCATCACTTAGTTTAAGACTCAAAATTAATCATTTATCACTCAAATATTATTTTTATACAGATTATGGGTGGATTATATTATGACCTACCAACTAAAGGACCCTACCCATTCATGGTTTGATTGGTTGATAGTTGAATTCAATGACATAATAAATAATATATGAGATATAAATATAAGAATGATAATCATAGTAAATAATTATAAATTGATAATTTATCATAAATAATTAATTTTAAGGGACTAGGATTGATATCAAAATAATTCTTGAAGGATTAGATAGAGAGAACAAATTCTATAAATGGTCAATCATTTACCTTTAACTGGAGACCCCGACGAAGAGATTAGTTATTTTTCCCCGAATTTTGACAGTGGATATCTTGGTTTTACCAAAAAAAAAAAATAGAGAGAAAAAATTTTAGGAACTAAATCGAGAAAAAGAAACCTTTTAAGGGACTAAATTGGAAAAAAAAAGTATTAACATATGAAGGGTGAAAATATAATTTTAATATTTTAATTAAACCGGACGGTTCATTAACAATTCACCAATTAATCCAATCCAATTCTAAAGGTTTTAATTGCCTGATCATTTCGATCTAATCCAATCTAATTGCCAAAATAGTTTTTAGGGTTGACTCAATTCATTCCTCAGTCTGGCCAATAGTTGGATCGATCAATTTATCTGGATTAATCCAATTCTTTTGGCCAAAAAAAAAAGATTAATCCAATTCTGACAATATTGCATTATGTTAGGATCAAGCGCTTACTACTAGGCCAAACGCTATAGTTGTTAGTAAGGGTGCAACTTTATTTCCTTAACCTACAATAGAGCAGCCGCCCAAGTGTCATGGTTTGACTATGACTTGGCCCCACACTTGGGCCTCCGCCATGAGACAATTGATGCCACACCTTGGCTAACAATCTCCCCCTCAACAATTGTCCCGCTGGGAATCGAACCCACGGCCTTGGCTCTGATACCAATTGTTAGGATCAAGCGCTTACCACTAGGCCAAAAGCTATAGTTGTTAGCAAGGGCGCAACTCTATTTCCTTAACCCACAGTAGAACAACCGCCCAAACACCATGGTTTGACTATGACTTGGTCCCATACTTGGGCCTCCGCCATGGGACAATTGATGCTACACCTTGGCTAACACATTATATGGCTAATCCATTGTTGTATTCTAATGACGTGCCCAAAAATATACTTTCATGAATAATGGTACTTCTTGGATTGGATCCTCTGCATTTTCTTCTCCATACATTTCTTGTGAAGTTAGAGAGAGAAAATGTTGGTCCCATAAAATAATAATATGTAAGATCCATATTTTCTCTTTCTCACTCTTTTTTTTTCTTCCTTTCTCTCTCATACTCTAAAAAAAAATGTAGAGAAGAGAAATGTAGTTTACTTCATTAGATAAATTATTTTTTCATGATATAGATTGATCAAATTTACACCCTTGCTAAGTTAATAATTTTTACGACGTAATAAACAATAAATCTCTTGTGCCACTAATATATATATATATACAAAAGCTACAATCTACAATGAAGAACCATGAGCGATAGAAATTAAGAATTAAAGATGTGCATTAATTAATGATATCATACTTTTTTTTGGCGTGCATTAATTATATTATACATGAACAAATGAATAATTGTCAATAATATCTAAAGATAATTTGAGGGAAATATATACTTTTGAGGGCTACCAACCACCAATCCATCACCACCGCACCCTAAAAGAAAAATATGTGTTTAATTTACTCAATTCTAGAGACACAAATGATCCAATAATTAATATTAATTAGCATATCCTTACTTATAAAAGGGGATTTGTTCTAATGATCTTTTACAAAGCCATTAACAAAAGGATCACAATATATATATATATATGCACACAGATATTTGTAATTGTATAGATAGGAAGGAAATAGGTGCAAGGCCCGTGTATTGTGGAAGAAAAGCAATTTATATTTGGTTTCTCTTATTTTCATTGTCATGTTTTTTTTATATATTTTTTATTTTTCCTTTATGCATTTATAGTAAATTTCACATTCTTATTTAATATCTTTTTTTTAGGCTTTCACGCATATATATTAAATTATATTTAGTTAAAAAAAATCTCTATGTAATATTGAGTGTTAATGAATAACTACGGATTGATCTATGATAACCCAAAGGTCAGTGGGTCAAAATGATCCAACATTATTTAAATGGTTAGGTCATGAATATTCTAATATAATTCGGTTGGATAGTAGAAGAGACAAATCTTTCTAAAAAGTAATGACCCAGAGCTTGAATTATTTTTGAAAGAGTAGCTTACATTTACACATTACATAGGATTAGCTTGACGGTAATCATATAAGAGTCACAATTCGCCACATCTAAATTTTTGCCTCAACATTTTAAAACTTCTCATTCATGAGAGAAAATCCTCTTCGCTGTTATAGTTTTTTTGAGTGAAACTTTGGGTCGTCGCTGCCTCAGCGGCGGTGACCCTCCCTTTGGTTATAGAGTTTTGTAGTGACGACGTTCTGGATCAGGACTTCCTTGGCAGCGTTCTATAGCAGCGAATCTGGAATAGGCATTCCACGGCAGCTTCTGCCTTCCACAACGGCTTCCTGATTTGGTCGTGATTTTTTGGTGCTCTTCCATGACATCATTTCGTTTTATTATCTTATTATTGTTATTTTGAGTCTGTTTATGTCTTTTTTTAGAACAACTATTGGAGTTGTCTGTCTTCCTGTTTGGAAGGGTTTGTCTCTTTTAGATAACTTTATTTATGTTTTTTGTTTTTTAGATGGTTGTAGCTTTAGTTGGATCCTTTGGCAGTTGATTATCTTGCCAATTTGTCTAAAACGAGGATGGGTCCTCTTGGATGGGTTGTAAACCCCCACCTTCGTCAGTTGATATCCTGTCTAGTGTTGCTGTTTATGCTAGGGAGAGATTGACTATTTTTACTTTGTTTTCATTGGTATTGTGTTTCGCTTTGCTTTACTTTTGAATGAATTATGTTTCAACAAAAAAAAATTATATATCTCACATTACATCGAGAAAGATTATCTCTGTAAAATGAAAAAAATGGAATGAGTTAAGTTTCAACTGTGCATGACTTATAATAATCCATGCAGGTTGCATCATTTACAGGGGAGAAGAAAGCTATAGCTGGATACAATAAATGCTTAATAAAAGCATACCATTCTGGTGTGCAAGAGGGAGTAGCTTCTGGTTTGGGTTTCGGTTCGGTTCGTTTGTTTGTATACTGCAGCTTTGCTTTAGCCGTATGGTATGGAGGTAAAATGGTACTAGAGAAAGGATATACAGGAGGCCAAGTCATGAGTATATATTTTGCAATATCCACTTGCTCCATGTGAGTGTTAATTCTTGCTTTAAATCATACACACACACACACACTAAGAGCAAAAAAGGAATTTAGATTTCTGAAGAGAGCTTTTTTGTACAGTTTAGAGAGAGATACAAAAAGATAGACGGAGAAAGTATGGATTCCATATACTTTATTATTTTAATATAGAGTCCCTCAAGTATACTTAAGTTGATGACTCAATCACTGAAAGCCTAATTTATACATTTTGATCTTTGAGAGTTGAGGAATTAATATAATTTAGTAATTATTTTGTCTTCAAAAGTTAGTCCTTAAAAGATGGAACAACTTTCAAGAACTAAATTGTGTAAACTAAACTTTCAAATATATATTGAACTGTTAACTCATGTATATTTTAAGGACTAAATTATATGTTTACTCTTTTATATATAAATTTTTCTACATCTACATCTTCTTATCTCTCTTCAAACTATACAAGTTGTTATTTAGAGGATCCAAATCCGTAAAAATAATAATGAGAACACAACTTTTCATTGTCTAACACTATTTGCCAGGGCTCTTGGGCAGGCATCTCCAAACTTGACAGCATTTGCTGCAGGACAAGCTGCAGCTTTTAAAATGTTTGAAACAATCAAGAGGAAGCCAGAGATTGATGTTTATGACAATTCTGGTAGGCAGTTAGATGATATTAATGGAGATATAGAGCTAAAGGAGGTTCACTTTAGTTATCCTTCAAGACCAGATGACCTTATATTTGATGGGTTTTCTCTTTCAATACCTAGTGGCACTATAGCAGCTTTGGTGGGGCAAAGTGGTAGTGGAAAATCAACAGTTCTTAGTTTGATTGAGAGATTTTATGATCCACAATTTGGCCAAGTTCTCATTGATGGTATCAATCTCAAAGAATTTCAGCTTAAATGGATGAGACAGAAGATAGGACTAGTTAGTCAAGAGCCTATTCTCTTTGCTTGTAGCATTAAAGAGAACATTGCTTACGGTAAGGATGGTGCAACAGAAGAAGAAATCAGAGCTGCAATCAAGCTTGCTAATGCTGCTAAGTTCATTGATGAACTTCCACAGGTGAACACACCAAAAAAAAAAGTTTTAAACTTGAATGTTCCATCTTAAGCAATATTGGGAGTGATCATCTTTTGCTTGAGTAAACTGTCAATTGGGTTATGTAGGTGATGTTACTTTACTCCTTGATATTTTGAGATGTTAATCTAATCCCAGAAAATTCATGATTCGTTGCAATTTAGTCATTCCAGGGACTAAATTGTACACAGTTAGGGAGTTTGTGAAGGGACTGACTTGTAACGAGTCATGATTTTTTGGTGACTAATCCAAATATTTCAAAAAATCAAAGACTAAAATGATGGCGCCTATGTGTTCTGTGAATTAGAATGTCAATTTACTCTCTATTTCCAAGTTGATTAAGAGCAAAGACAAAATTTTGATATTAGGGACTAGAAACTATGGTAGGAGAGCATGGAACTCAGCTTTCTGGGGGTCAAAAGCAGAGAATTGCTATCGCAAGAGCCGTCTTGAAAGACCCAAGAATTCTACTTCTTGATGAAGCTACAAGTGCCCTTGATGCTGAATCTGAGAGAATAGTGCAAGAGGCACTGGACAAAATCATGATAAGCAAGACTACTATTATTGTAGCCCATCGCTTAAGTACTATAAAGAATGCTGATATGATTGCTGTTATTCATCAAGGAAAGATTGTAGAGAAAGGTAGACATAGTATTGTCAATTTTCCCCTGGCCTGCGGGTCAGCCTCACCCTACTCGTTAAATGGGAGGACTTGGAGAAAAAATTAAACCCGTTTAAAAATAAGTCTAAATGGGCCAACCCGTTTAATCCATAGGCTAACCCCGCAGGCTAGCCCACCTAATATTTTTGTTTTTCTTAATTATATTATATTATTTTTCTTTGAGTATGTACCACTTACAACATATTCTTGTCTCTTTCAACTGGTCAGGTTCACATGTTGATCTCATAAAGGATCCTGATGGAGCCTATAGTCAGCTCATTAGATTGCAAGAAACTAAAAGAGAGCCAGAACACAATGGCATAAATGGCATAGATAGGCTAGCAAGCTATATGGATTCTGGACAACAATTATCTCTAAGCCAAGAAGGATCATCATCTGATAATGGAAACAACACTTGTCATCAATCTATCTCAATCATACATGACATGCCTCCTCCTGAAGCATCACATAAACCTAAAGAAGTCTCACTTCTACGCCTTGCTTATCTCAACAAGCCTGAATTCCCAGTGTTACTCATGGGTAGTTTTGCTGCAGTAATGAATGGAGCAGTATTACCTATTTTGGGGCTCCTACTATCTGGCATGATAAACACATTCTATGAGCCCCCACATAAACTCCAAAAGGACTCAAAATTCTGGGCTTATGTATTTATTGCACTTGGTGTTTCAGCCTTCTTAATTTACCCCATAAGGTCTTACCTTTTTGCTATAGCTGGTTGTAAGTTGATACAAAGGATCCGGCTACTATGTTTCGAGAAACTAATTCATATGGAAATAAGTTGGTTTGACAAAGATGAACATTCGAGTGGATCACTTGGAGCGAGGCTCGCAGTTGATGCTGCTTCTATTCGAGCTTTGGTTGGAGATGCACTTGGTCTGCTGATTCAAGATATTGCTACTGCAATTGTTGCCTTGATAATTAGCTTTGAGGCAAACTGGCAGCTTTCTTTGATCATTCTTGTTTTGCTGCCTTTGCTGGTAATAAATGGTCAGGCACAAATAAAGTCCATGCAAGGATTTGGCACAAATGCAAAGGTTTGTCCCCAACTGTCACAAAAAATACTATTCACAAACTGCGATTGAAATGGAAATAACTCAACAAAGTTAAATTATACATATATGTATCCTAAGAATTGGGAAAATAAATTACTAGCTTCATGAGTGTGGATCAAATTCTCAATGAATAATGGATAAAGCTTTGCTTTAGCTATATTGTAATAAGAGTAAACATACAATTTGGTCCTTGAAAGTCTAGTTTACACTTTAGTCCCTAAAAGCTGTAGAGTCAATACACTCTAGTTGCCTATTTTTTATAGACTAACTTTCAGGACAAGGACAAAAATATTCCAGTTTCATGACTCCCAGGGATCAAAGTGTATAAACTAGGCTTTTAGAGATTAAGTTATTGGTTCGTTTTTAGGGACTAATGTATACATTTATTCTTAATAATTATAGATGACCAGGTGTGTTGTGATCAAAATTGTGCACAGAAACAGTATGAGGAAGCTAGTCAAGTTGCGAACGATGCAGTAAGGAGTATTAGAATAGTTGCTACATTTTGTGCTGAAGAGAAGGTGATGGAATTATACCAGAAAAAATGTGAAGAGCCCAGAAAGATAGGTATAAGGCAAGGATTAATCAGTGGATGTGGTTTAGGGTTATCATTCCTCCTTCTGTATTCTGTCTATGCATGTAGCTTTTATGCTGGAGCCAGATTGGTTCAAGATGGCAAGACATCAGTCTCTGATGTTTTTCGAGTAAGTTATCAATTTCCACACTTAATTACCTTGTCAAATATATTATGCTTAAGAATTTCACTAGATTATCTCAGTTACTAACTTTCATAAGCTAATTAACATCAATAATTATGCTGATTGATTTGCAGGTCTTCTTTGTTCTCACATTGACAGCTACATCTCTTTCTCAATCTTCGTTTTTGGCCCCTAGTGCAAGTAGAGCAAAAAGTTCTGCTGCTTCTATATTTGCTATTCTGGATCAGAAATCCAAAATAGACTCAAGTGATGACTCAGGGATGACACTGCAAGATGTGAAAGGAGAGGTTGAGTTTTTCCATGTCACTTTCAAGTATCCCACCAGGCCTGATGTTCAAGTATTCAGGGATCTTTGCTTGGCCATTCAGGCTGGCAAGGTAACTTAATTGCCTAACTGAGTTTTTTGGTCAAATGACTGTGTGAGAAAAAGCAAATGGGTAAATGAATTTGACCAAAAAATTTTGGTCAAATAGGCCATGATGTGATAGTTGGCCAATAGTTTTTAAACTTATAAAAATAGTGCTATTGGTCAACTATCACAGCATGATCCATTTGACTAAATTATTTTGGTTGAACTCATTTTCTCATTTAGCTATTTATTTAAAGTGGTCTACCAAATTAGTAGTAATTAGTTTGAAACCTAGGTCTCATGGCTAGTAGTAAGTGATTTTCTTAACCACAAATATAGTGTGTCTTTTCTAACAATTTTATAATTAATACTGATACAAGTCAGACAGTTGCACTAGTGGGAGAAAGTGGAAGCGGAAAGTCCACAGTGATCTCATTGCTGCAAAGATTTTATGACCCAGATTCAGGTCACATTACACTTGATGGAATAGAAATCAAGAAGCTTCAAATCAAATGGTTAAGGCAACAAATGGGTCTAGTAAGCCAAGAGCCTGTGTTGTTCAATGATGCCATCAGAGCTAATATTGCATATGGAAAGGAAGGAGATGCAACAGAAGCAGAGATTATAACTGCAGCTGAATTTGCAAATGCCCATAAGTTCATTAGTAGTTTACATGAGGTAAACTATATACATAGTATTCAATCAGCTAGATCTGTCTAAAGATCTATCCATAAATATAATGCTAAAATGCATAAAATACTCATGAACTTTGTTGTGCAAAAACCCATTAATCTTTGAGAAGTGATGGAAAAAACCCCCTAAACGTTTGATTTTGTGCAAATAACCCATTTTGCTAAAATTTTCATTGAGAAAATTATATTTTTTTTGTTACCATTAATTACAATAATAGTTAATTTCAAGTTTTAAACAATGTAAAATACAACAACAATCATATAATTGCAAAGATTTTTTTTTTCAAATGAAAATTATATCAGAAGGTGCCTTTTATAAAAAGATTAAAAGTTTAATGGGTCTTTTGTCACTTTTTGAAGTTCAAGGGTTCACCAATAAGAGCTGGGTTGAACAAAACAGGTTAGTCTCCCAAAAAATAATGAACCAAGTTCAAATTCTTGTTGGGAGAAAACTTTGCATTTATTGTTTGACAATGTCTGGAACAAGATTGCCTCTAATAGAAGATACTTGTGGGAAACCAAACAAAAGTTCAAGATTTTTTTTTTGCACAATGAGAGTGGGAATTTTTGCATTTTAGGCTAAATATAAATCTTGAAATTTTCTAAATCACCAGCTAATGACACGCCATATATATAAATAAAAGCAGGGGTATGACACAATAGTGGGTGTACGAGGAGTTCAATTATCTGGGGGACAGAAGCAACGAGTGGCAATTGCAAGAGCCATAGTGAAGGATCCTAGAATATTACTATTAGATGAAGCCACTAGTGCTCTTGATGCTGAATCTGAAAAAGTGGTTCAAGATGCACTAGATTCTGTAATGGTTCACAGAACCACAATTGTCGTGGCTCATAGGTTATCTACAGTTAAGAATGCAGATACCATCGCAGTGGTTAAAAATGGAATCATTGTGGAGAAAGGAAAGCATCACACTTTGCTCAAGAATGGTGGAGCATATGCTTCCTTACTAGCACTACAAACGAGTGTTTCTTCATCTTAGATTATTTTGAGCACCTTATTGCTTTATGGGGTTTCTTCTAAATAATCATTAGTATCCAATATTTGCATATTGATACATAATTTAGTTATCTCAAGGAAATTATGTTTATTTATTGTCTCTTATTGCTGCAAGAATATTCAAGAAAAATGGGTCTTGAAAACAGGTAGTTAAGAAATAGGAAATCCAAAATCTATGCCATTTCCAATGGTTGTTAGACTTCGATTGACAGATAAAAGATGTAGATTCCTATCTCTAGCATCTAATAGTATGTATAAAATTCTTACAATATGTTAAAAAAACAATCATAAATGGCTCTACTTAGTATAAAATGTAATCTCACTCAGTAAACTATATAATCATAAAAAATTAAAAACTAAATAAATCAAAAGTCACTAGATAAATTGGTTACTGAGTTTTCAATAGGTTAACTCACGTTGAAACTGTCCAATTATTTGATCTATACGTGAAATTCCGAGTTGACCCATCCAAAGTCTGAGACTTAAATCTATGATAGAAAAGCTACTAGCTATGTTGTAATATTCTTCCTCTTCGTATAAAGGATGCAAGGAAAAAGCAAAATCTACTGCCCCGAAATGAAGCCAAATAAACTCATGGTACCAACGACTTGCTAGACTAGAAGTTAAGATCGTCAATGTAGATGGACTCTTCCAATCTTAAAACAAATCTATAAAGTGCTGATATAAGAGAAGAATGCAAAAGATAAGATTCTTGTCCTTTTAATTTGAAAATAGCACCATCAAGAAGCGGGAGTCGTCTCTCACCTGACATTCTATTTATTAGATCATATAAGAGAAACTGAACCAAAAACTGGTTAGAAGAAGCTTCGAATATGTATAAGTACCAGTTATGTACATGGATCACTAGTCTCTGGTTGGCAAGTTTACAAGCACATATTAATCAACAAACCAAAATTCTTTTTCTCATTTTCACTCTCAAGTTGAGAAATACGTTAAATAGATGATACAAATACAGTATCCCACTAGACAAACAAGTTGCCGCAGAAGCTAAAACCTCATCTAAAGTTTTCACGACAGCAATTTACATATATCTGGTGCTACATTTCCTCGATCAACACAAGCTGCTCCCTGATTAACTAAAAATTCCAGGCTTAAATGAGAAAGCAGCAGAGGAATAATTTGACCCTATCATTGGGGTGAGAAAAATTCATTTGCAAGCAATCAACCCAGTTTAAATTAGCTGAAATATTCGATGACAAGCATTTCATTGTTGCGGCTGGAACTCCAACTTGTAGGCCTGGATTTCCATCGGAGATATGGCAACCCGCCCTTCTTGTGCAAGATTGCCAAACTCCTTTGTGAATCCCAGCATTTCTGGGTCGTCATGCAAAAGATTTAAGGAAGCTGCTTTAGCCTTTGATACTGTAATATCCTTGAACATGGAGAACAGGTTAACAGGTCGATCAGCCAGATTTGTGCACTGTGATCTTCCCTTCCGACAGTAAGAGGAGTCCCAATGTCGCCGGTGCAAAATTAAAGCAAACCTAGAATCTTCAGGTGGTTGCTGAGAAAACTTTGAAGGTCTGGGAACCTTAAAGTTCACTATATGCAAGTCACACGGCAGAGGAGCAGTTAAAGGAGCAAAGGATCTGGGTTGTGGCTTTATTGATAACTCCACCGGCTTCGTGGCTGTAAATGCATGTAATGGATAATTCAAATTAGCACCAACAGAGTGAGAGAAGAGAGAGGGGCTAAAAGGAGAAGAGCTGGAAGCCAAATTTAAAGTGGAGGAAATATTGGATTCCACGGTGATATGGAAGACAACATTCATTACACGATTATCCATCACTCCTTGGCCAAGACCACGCCCATCATCTCTTAACAAACGACGATCAAGCATAATTTCTAGATATCCATCTTTAAGGCTTGCCACACCCAATGATTGCCGGGAATGAATAGAAAAACGCCAACCATTAGAGCCCTGAATAAAGGCAAGAGAGGGCATAGGGTAATAATTCCCTTGAAGAGGAATCTTATTATATGTTTCTCTTCTGATCATTTGAAATCCATTTACATCTGAATAAAAGATCCTTTTGTTATCAATATCTGTCTTATATCTTACTATCAACTCCCTATCATTGAAATCCCGGCCAAGAAGCTCGACATGATATTCCTTTTCAATGACAAACCCCTGGACAGTATTCTCTCCGTTGTATATACGGGTGCTGTGAGAAATGGGGGAATTTTCCCATGCTGTCCTTGGATAAGAGAATACTTCCTGCATTAAAAGGCCCTCTGAGATCAGCAATTGCCAACCTTCTTCAATAATAGACTGAGCATCACCATTGGGCTTGAATAAATATGCGCCACTACCTGAACTATAGTACATACCAATTTCCTCATTTACGATGTTCTGTAAACTATTTTTTAAGCTTATCTTCTGTAGCAAACCAGATCTTACATCAAAACTTAGTTTTTGATGCTGATTCTCAATTTCAGCGACACCAGCTTCTAATTTTTCACAAAAATATGGAGTAGGACAACGAATTGAACTAGATTTTGAGAAAATTTTCAACTTTGCAGGTCTGGCATTTTCACAACTGACAAAACCATTAGCAATATAATATGTCTGCAACCCCATTGCAGGAACAGAAACAGCCCAGTGCACCCGATGCTTTCCAGTAAAGATCTTGCTTTTGTGATGTTGCAATTCAGGGGAAATTTGACTTTGAACACATTTCCAATTAGAGTCAACCACAGTAATGTCAGGATTGTCAACAACAACCATAACAACTTCTTCTCTTGTTTGCTCTAAAGGATTGAAAAAGACCACTGATTGATAGGTTCCCTTTTGAATACTTATTACTTTTTGCACAGGTTGAGCATCATATTTTGATCTCATCAATAATGGCTCAAATTGAGAAGGACTTTGATCTAACTGCTCAAACCGAATTCCAAGAAGCACATCAATTGCTTTGGACATAAAGATCTGCAAGTCCTGTAAGGAAGTATGCATCCGAGTTCCATAGTCCATAACCACATGATCTTTTGCAGTACCAGTGACCCCATCGTGGTGCTGAAAAAGAGCCAAATTCCTTCTAGCAGCAGTAAGCTTATGAGAAAACCCCATCGAGAACTTCTCACATTCTGACCTTCGACAAAACCCAAGTATTAGTGCTATCATCATTTCTGTGGCACGAAGAGTCTGCTCTAGTACTCTATCAACAGCTTTGAAAAAAGGCCGTGAAACATAATAGCCACTCCAGTAGTCATGTTGTCGGTCAGCATAAGTAAAGAAATCACCCGACAAAGAAGGAAATCCTCCAACAAGACCAGATCCAGTTTCACTGGGTGAAGAATAATTTATTCGGTCTGCTTCCTCACGAAGGGTTTGGAAGTAGTCTTCTAAAGTACCAAACTTTGCCTCTGTGTTCAAACTGGGGTTTGAATTGATATAATCAAATAACAATTGGTAATTTCTAAATTGAGCTTCTGCTTCATTGGTGCTAATATAACGAAAATCATCTCCAAGAGGAATTAGGAGAGTATTTGTTCGGTATAAAGTGGATTTCTTTCTGTACTGATCCAGTAACTTAAGTGCTCTCTCCTGAACATTCTCTTCAGTGATCTCCTCAGGATGCTGTCCCCATGGGCATAGTTCATAAACAGAACCTCGCATACGAGCAAAATCAAACTGACAACATATAGCAGGCTCTGGGCCACAAGTATGTGGTATGTCATATGAATAAAAGGGCATCATATGGACAAATATGTCAGTAGTTTCCTCAGCATCCCAGCTTTGACGCCACACATATTCTAAATTCTTGTGCCATGCAAGCTCCTTTTTCAGCTCATAATGGGTCCGTTGGATAAGCATGTTTTCAAAACCCATACGGCGCAGAAGATATGCCATTGTTGGTGAGTAACCAAATGGATCTATGGCCCAAGAATTTTTCGGAACAAACCCAACAGTGTCATTCAACCATATATTTCCTTCTGTCATCTGATTAAAAAATAAAAGCAAAAGATTAAGTAGCAAATCAAAATAACATGAAAATACTAGAGCTACAGGATCAAAGCCTGACATGATGGAAAAAGGAAATTTTTTCAAATGACTACATACTCAGACCATACCCAATTATAGAGCAATAACAAATTTTCTCAAAAATTGAGTTTAGATGTGATGAGCAATTGTAATTCTCTCTCAACAATTTAAATGTCTTATACAGATGGTTAGGTTCTGAGGGTGTACAATATCAATTGATGTTACTTCCTTCACCAATGTCTGAGATGCCATTTTGAATGACAAACTAGATTTAGCAGAAAAACTCCCTCGTCATAAACTATGCTAGGACAGGTTAGCCCACCACATTAAAGAAGAGTATAGTAATCAAATCATATTGTAACAGCAAATGAAAATTATGCCACAAACTTGAAACAAACATGAAATAGAACCTAAAGGAAAACAAAAAATTCTAAAAGACGCAACTCAAAATATTTTATTCATTAATATCATAGGAAAAGGTGTTGCACATAACTGTCTAGTGGTCTATATATGGGAAAATAATGAGCTAACTTAATCCATAGCTCAATAAAACTAGTATATTTGCTAAACATTAGGTTTGGTTGCACCAACACCTCATCTAGCCCATTTCCCTTTCCTTTTCAAGCATATACCATGCTCACATTGGATGGAATGAGCCCATAAAAAATTTCTTTAGGATAAATTAGTATATTCAATTTGAGTGTATACTCAAGAGTCAAGGCCTTTTCTAAAAGGCTTCTTAATCGGGTCATCTGAAGGATCGAGGAGGTCTTATAAACAAGTATTGAATCTCCTACCTTGTTTCTTCAAATGTTAGGAGGATTCATGATCCTCCAACTTTATATTCTTCTTCTCTCTTAATATATTTCTTTTTAATCTAAAACAGAAAAAAACTTTATAATAATTATCAAGTAGAGACTCCATTTTTACCCCAACCACCCAAGCTATGGCATAATAAGAAAACTAATACACAAACTTTTGGATGTAACAAAAGACCCCCTAAACAATAGATACAATAATTAACAATCTATAGCATGATCAATTGGACGATCATCATAATCAACTTCTCATCCATTGCACAACAAAATGCAGCCAATAGCAGGAGCCAAATATGACTTCTCCATTCATCACCATAAACAGCGCAAAGATAGTATGGGAGGAAGCCCACCATTGGAAAGAACCACTACTTGAAGCTGGTATACAACGTCTAGGTGTTTTGTTTTGTTTTTTAAAAATTTTCGCTCATTTTCTTTATTTCTATCTAATTTCCTGAACAGTATATTCTTCATTTCTTTTAAGATGAGTCAAATATGGTATTGGATGCAAGGTTGGGAAGACGCAGCAACCTGTAAAATTAAGCTTTCTCTATCCTTCTGTTTGGCTACCAAGAGAGAAACAAAATTCTGATTATATATACTTTTTACTTACTTACATCTGCAACACTTTCTCAGCATCCAAAGTCCAAACAGAGTTGCTAGTTGTTGGTGACCCTATTGTGTGTTCTACCTTTTATTATTTATTTTTAGTAATTGTAAATAGGCTTTATCATATTTATTATGTATTTTATTTTATTCCCTAAATTAGAATAGGAGCCTTGTATATATTAGTCTAATTAGCCTAATGAGAATATATCTGAGTATTCTAAAATTCACACTAGTATTTCATGCAAAAACAGGCTAATGAAAGATTGAACATTTATGCAGTTTTTATAAGAAAATAAACAAATAAAAGAAAATGAAAAGAAAACCAAGAAACATATGTTAATGTAAAATTAGAGAAAGCTTTTAGTGTACCTGTTCAATTATAGAAAAATAATGTGAATTGGCCTGCATAAAGGAGAGACAAGTTAGAAGTAAGTCAAATTTCCACAAAGAGACTGTTAATACCAGCAAAGACATGTTTCATTAGTAGGAAAACTTTGATGAAGTCTGCATTTTAATTCCAGAGGTACATACATTTCTAAACCATGCACTTCATTAGCAAGAGAAAAATTATGGGTTCATTGAAGTGCCTTAAATTTATAAAACATAAGCAACCAATCAATTTTATAAGAAGTTTCTACAAATTTGAGTAAAAGTTATTTCAAGAGGAATAAATTATTTGAAGCTATAAAGTTATAAAGAAATTCTATAAACAAGATAAGAGACTACGAGTTATAAGACCAAGTGACCAACATTACCTCATCATTCATCACCCAGCCACCTCCAACAATTTCTAGCTGCCCATTTTTAACCAAATCAATAAATGATTTCTTCTTAGTGTCTGTGGCATCCCTCCACCATCTCTGTAAGTAGGACATCTCTTCCCATATGAACTTGCGGCGACCATCCTAGATAACCAAATCCCAGAAATCCAGTAAATATCATAATTGTGATATTTAAAGAACTGACAACTTAAACATAATTTATTTTTTCCTTTCCAACCTTTTTTCTTTGGGGGATCTCCAATAACATTTAAAAATCCATTAATTGAGTAAACAAAATCCTAACTTGTCATCACTCTCACACCCATATATATTTATCAATTCATCCCAAGCTGTTATATAATTCAACAAAATCGCAACAATTTCCAAAAAGTAATAGAGGAGCTACAAAAAGCCACCCCAAACTAAATTAAAAAAAAAAAAAAAACATAGAATACAAGGAAGAAACATATTTCACCTTCGAAAGTGTCTCAACAATGGTATCAAGTATGTGCCGAGATTGCCGTTCATAGTACTCCTCCACTGTAAGCTTCCAACCAGGATCATTATGCGAATGAGGCACCACAAAAACCTTCAATTTCTCAGAATCCCACTCGTTCCCTTTATAAGTTACACTCCAACCTTGCTTCCACGCCCCACCATCCACATCCAAAAACTCAATCTTATCATACAAATCCTTCGTCGTGATATCGACGTCAGCAGTCAAAAGGGAGTAGTTCCCATGATCAGTCAATACGGGTTTCTGGCGGATGGGATTCCGACGGATGGGTTTTCGGTAGCGAGATACACGGGAATTAGAGTGAGAAGTGAGGGGTTTAGGGATTCCAAAGCGAAAGAGAATGATAAGGAAAAAGAAGAGGGAGAACGAAAGGCCGATCGTGAAGAAATTAGCAAAGAAAAAATCTTTCAGAGCGACTCGCCTGCGAGACTTCCTAGGTACCTTGGATTTGGAGTTTGAGGACGGAAGAATGGATTGCGTCCAGCCTCCACGTCTAGTGCTCCCAATGTGGGACGAAAAGGCCATGGCTTTCTCTCCCCGAAACGCAAGTTTTCTCTTAGATTGTGGTTGAACAAGTATTCATTGAAGTTTAAGAGGATGAACAAGTGAGATGGGATCCGATCTATATAGCCGCAGAAGCAAAGTGAAGACGAAAACCTCACTTTGTAGAGTCTTCAATTCTAAAGTCTTGATCTTGAAGTTGAAAGGACCATATAAGCGTAGGTCAGTTATCATGTCTAGAGTGCAAAATGGAGTGTAGGTGTGAGCATTAGGCGGGTTGGTTGTGGAGGGGTAAAAATAAATTAAGATCCGATAAAATCAAGGCATCTTTTTTTTTTTTTCAATTTGGTAAAT
>QANZ01050724.1:0-13940 GCA_003254925.1 Chamaecrista fasciculata | reverse complement strand
TTTTTTTTTTCGGTTAAGGATATTATTTTTGAAAGTGAACTTAATTGCAATAATGCAATAACTCGTGTATAAGTATTACATTGTTCTTTAAGGTAAAAAAAAAAAAGTTATTGTTCTTTTTTATTTAACCAAGCGTTATACTTATCTTTAATATATTATTTGCAGTTTTCTTCTTATATTATAAAGTTTTTTTTTAACTCATTTTAGTAATTTTTGTCATATATTATTAAGACTAATATACGTTACTAAGGGTTTTGCATGCCCTAACAAGCACGCAAATATGTATGCAAAATAAATAAGGGATCAAATCGTTGACTCAGTAAAAAAAGAAGGACCAAATAATAAGTATCCTCTTATTTTAGTTACATGTAATACTTTTTATCTTAGGGTCCGTTTGGTTTGAGGGAGAGGGGGATATGTAAAGTAAAGACACGGATTTCCAATACTTTCAGGTATTTGGTATGTCAATTTGAGCTATGTAAAGTGGATTACAATGTAAAGGCATTTACATTACATAGGCCATTTTTCTTTACTTCACATTTCTGATGTAATCCAAGTTTACCTAGGGAATTATGGTAGAATTCCTAATTTGCCCTTCTTACTCCCATCCCATCTTCTTCCTCTTTGATGAAACGAGCCGGCGACGACGGACGATGGTGGGCGGCAGAAGACAGCGGAGGGCGGTGGTGGACGGCGGCTCCGACCACCGTGGAAGGCGGCTCCAACCACCATGGACGGCGGTGGATGGCGACGGCGGCGGCTCCGGTGACCTTGTGGTGATTGTGAGAAGGGCATTTTTGTCATTTTATTTCTATATCTATTTTACTTTCCCTCACCTACCTTTTTATACCAAACACTTTCAATCTTTACCTACTTTACATTCACTCAACTACTTTTCCTTTCCCTCACAATCTTTCCCTTGTAAAACCCTTTCCTTTACTTACCCCAATTCATACCAAACGGACCCTTAGTTTAAGTGGAATGATGACGAAAAGGCTCCTCCTACCTATAATATAGTATCGATATAAATATATGTTTTAATGGACATATAAATATTAGTTTAAATGTTAATTATTTTAAAAATAATTATATGAGTGAAGTTTAGTTATACAAGAGAAATATACAGTTTTATTAGAGACGAGAATGTAGTTCATATATATATATACTAGGGGCTTGGCGTGCCCTAACGGACACGCCAATATATATGTATGTTTGAATTATTTAAAGTTAAAGATTACATAAAATTTTTATGTTGATAAATGAGTAAGTTTGGGACCAATTTGAAAAATTATAAAAATATGTAAGATTCATCTAAAATAAATAAAATATTTAGGACCAATTTGAAATTACCTCATTCATTTAGGATAGATATTGGTATTTTATTCATCTAAGAATAAAGTTAAATTTAAAAAAAAATGGACAATCAGAAAGGGATAGAGCTATATAATATAAGATATATCGTTTCAATAGTAATCACCAAAATCTACAATCCACTTCTTGTGGAGGTACATAATCGATGTCCTCATAAAATTTCCCAATATCATGTTTGATTGATGGAACAGCAAGACTATTAATTAAAAATCAACTACTTCGATATGGATGTCAAGATGAGTTTGGACATGACCAATTTTCAACATATACACTTGGAGAAGTGCCTATATTACTCTGGATCGGATATTAGCAGTGTACTTAGCCCTTCATCATATGGTGTATTAGTTGACACGTTCAAATCCAATCCATATGTAGCATATACATAAAATTCATATTTTTCTACATATTGCCGATTGTATCAATCATGAATCTTAAGTTTTGTTCGCTAAAACCATCGATCTATATTATATTATAGGGGAATAAAACATAAGAGAGCTTATAAATAATCTCTGAAACAATTCGATCTAAACTTAGTCTTCCCTCATTACTTATGAGTTGACAAGTATAAAGTCGAAATTTCTCAATCACGTTAACTCATGTTGTTGTCTGAGGCAATCGAGGCGAGGGACTAAGATCAAGATGAATGCGTGCGTGTCTTACATTCTCCCTTTCATTATATGAATTTGGTTTCATCTTAGATAAATGCTTTACATCCTTCTTCCATCATATTTTGGTTTCATCTAAGATTGGGACGCCCTAGCCGTGGAGCTCATAGGTTCAACGTTTTTACAATTCACAGGATGGTAAGTCTCTAATGCACACTAATAACGACAGTACAATGACAAATAGCCAAATATTCACAAGTGAGTGCAAGGAAGAGTCTAAAATGTATTTTGAGGATTAACCCTTCTCCTCCCTTCCCGCCGGTAGTATGGTGTTTCATCAATAGTTCTCCTTACATAGTCCACAAAAGGCTGAGGTGTCCGAGGAGACATTTCATTTTTAATAGCAGGGCTGCTTTGATCAGGAGTACCAAGTGCTGCACGGTTTGGAGTGGCAGGAGCACCGGATTGCCGAGATCTCTCGGCAGGAGAACTGGATTGCCGAGATCTCTCTGTGTGTGATATCGAGACACAAATTTTGTAAGTAAATAGGATACTGATTCCCAGCATGATTGCCCAGCCAACAACATTAGTGATTCTCATGGATGCTGCTGTTTTCACAGGTTCATACTTAATGTCTATCTCCACTCTCTGGCCTGTAAAACGAAGGGAAAAGAGAGATTAAAGACATACAAGAGTTATAGTCCTTACTTTTCCAGAGAGAATTTCTAAACTGTTTATGGGCATAAAGTTGTATCAAGATTCAGGGCTACGTATATTAACCATTTGCAGGGAGGGTGACGGTGATTTTGTCTTCAAATCTCTTGGCATTCAGCACTTTGACCTAAAACAATAGATCAGAACAATCAGTATATAGAATTGGAAATCTAAAACTCCGACATTTGGCCAGTAAAAGGAACCAGTCCACTCGTTGGCTTTTCAGCTGAAATTTTTAGCACTAGACATTGTTCAGATAAACATAGGAATGTCAAATTCATATATTGCCTCTTCAAATAATATTTAACCACTGGGAATTACGTTCATCCAACAAAATAAAATTCTTGTCCCAGGTGTTTCTAAGACTGGCAGTCTGCAGCAGAATATGAAAAGATAGAAACAGGCAATGGATAAAAAATGGAAAATGTAAATTAACATGAATAGAATGGAATATTTTGAAGGACTAGTTTAAAATCTGTCATTTTCTTCCCAAGAGGAAAGCAAGGAAAAGCACCATTTTGAATTCTTCAAGATTTATATGATAAACCATTACCCCATTATGAAATATGGCATAAAGTACCAAATATATTCAAATTCAAGCAGCAATGAAAGTACTCACTTCATACTGCGCTGACCCTCCAATGCCAAACTCTTCTTTATGTATGGGACTGATCATAATTAAATCCTTGTGACGCCAAAGAATTTCAACATCTATGATACAGAAGAGTGACTGATTAGTGTCAGTCTATTATAGGCTATTGCATGTATGCTCAATGTGTTTGTTTCCTTTTTCTTATTGTATTTTTCGAGGAAAAGGGGCTGTTTGTTGAAGAGGGAGAGAGATGGTAGGTTTAGCAGGCGAGTGAAGCCTATCAGTCATATAACAACTAAAGTAACCAATGTATTTTAAGTCTCTATTATGCTATACCATCTTACCAGTATTTCCCAAGATTGTTATGCTAGTTTTGTTACAGTCTGGTGTTAGATTCAGCTGCGTTGAATTCTGAATGAAAATAAAAAAGGAAGAACATTATATTTCCAAATTTTTTTCTAGAGGTTCAACTGAATTTACAATTGAACAGTTCACCACATAAAATGCAGCCGTAGCCTAGTAAATCAAAACTTCAAGGGGTCCACTTTGCTTTTTGAGTATGCTATTACCTTGCCCGTCTCCATTAAAGAAAATCCTCCAATAAATATTGCTGATGCATATCCTGAAACATGACTAGCTCCTTTGAGAGAAGCATAAATGGAAAGGGCTATGTCTGGTCTCATGCCTTCTATCTTAGGCACCGAGTGAACCAAATACTCTGGTGAGTAAGGGTGAAATAAGCAATATGAGTTGCCAGTATCCAAATCCAACCATGGCTTTGTATACCTTCAGTTAAAGCATGTAGAAGATATTAGGCCAAGAATGAAATGCTTAATGGAAAAAAAAAAAAAAGACAAGCAAGGATATAGAGATACCCCACAAATGGTGGATCCACTCTACAATTAAATGAAACTCTTTGACTCTGTCCAGGTGCTACATTGTCGTTACCATAGGTGTGACTGTGACAACAAATTCAGTAAATAACATTAGGGTGGGGATCAATCAAATCAACTGTAAGCTTAGAATTGAAATCTACAAACCTGAGCTTTACAGAGAATTTGTATCCTTTTGAAGGATAAGGTACATTAGTTAACATCTCTTTTGGAGAATCAACAGAAATAATATCTCCTTTTGACACTGTAACGGTTGTGTGCAGTTTCAAATTTGCACCTTGGAAAGATACTGTCAATAATAAAAAGATTCGAACTAAGGAACTGGTACCAAGTATTAAAGAAAGAAACTTAAGCAATCAAAATATATTAGTTAATTTTCATTAGTCCATCCGGTACCTTGTGCTGAACCTTCTCCAAGTGCTTCAGCCATCCCGGATAACTTGTCCACCAATATTACGCTTTCATTTGTGGTAAACCACCGTCCTGAAAACTTATCATCTAGACCTAGAAAATAAATGGAATGATATCATACATCCCAAGAAAACTTGGATAATGAAGTATGAGTTTCAAAGGCTGCACACAAAATTATATAATGGTCTGCCAGATCTGTCAAATGATATTTATTTAAGGCCAGAAGTAAGATCATTTACAACTTATACTACTTCTTTGAAAAACAAAATTTATCCACACAATCTTGTTATCAGAACGTGAAAAAGAAGCTAAAGAGATTCAACCAAGAAATGAGTTTTTTACATCATAAAATGAATCCATCTAGCAAGAGTTGTACCATGAAATTTCACACATGCAAAATTTTTCAATTTCTTTTACACCCCAACTAGTACAGTTCAATATACTCCCACCTTTTACGCTGAAGTTAAGAGAACCACCAATTTGAAGGACGGGATTTTGAGGATGTATATGGGCACCAACTCTAATCTGAAAAGTTCACGGAGTGAGGAAATGCAAGAGGATAAAGGAAGGGACGAAATGATAAATTGGCGAATGGACACAGAAAGAGATGATATCTTATTGGATAAATACATGAAGCCATTCATACAGGGAAAAATAACAGAAAAGGAAAGAATAAAAATCCCTTCACCAGAAATATTCCGATGAACGGGAAAATAAAAAAAGAAATCAGATCCTAGTCCTACATAAGTCAACCAATAACAAGGAACAGGAAATAATTTAAGTCAATTTGATTTGAAAACAAAGATGAACAAAATGTAAAACTTGTATAATAAACATGTTTTTAAATACCAAAATTCAAAACTAAAGTAGATTTACAGAAATAGAAACAGAAAATATTTTCTATAACCAAACACAGCCTAATGGGTTGAAACAGTCCTTGATATGTTAAAAGACAAAAGAGTAACTCAAAACTGCAAATTTTCAGCAAAAGCAAGAAGATGCTTACCAGCAGGTAGTCTGATTTTTTAGGAGCATCACTAATTTCAATGCGCACAAGGGCTTTACCATGCCGAAGTGCCTTCAATCAAGTATCAGTCAGCACAAGATTTACATTAGATAGCTGAACAATGCAATTTTATATTGAAAGAAAAAACAAGATTCTACAAATCTGCAAGCAGTAGGATCTGAGGCTGCCTGTTGCTCAATAAAAACAAAAGCAACCATGAAAGAGCCTTATATAGAACCATCAAACACACCTTGAGATGGATATTTCCTTTCACTCCATTTGATATGTTTATGCACAAAACATCAGGGTAATTAGTTTCAGCATAGAAAGGCACTGCATCATATGCTTCATAGAAAGGATTTCCTGTTCAGATGACAACGACAAATAAGGACTCTTCACTCTCAATGAAAAGAAAAGCTTCTATGCAATTGAGCAGTATGGGGACAATAATACCAAGAACATCATAGTAGCTAGTTGGAAGATCAAGTTCAGCACCAACAGCAAGGTCAATTGCACGAAGTGGAACCTTCTTACTAGTTATTCTTATTTGAGCCACCTGATAGTGAAATAAAGAAGTTAGACCAATGCACAAAGTATATATGTCTCCCCATAGTAAGGCCAACTAGCATTTCATCATAAACAGGTCAATATACACAGTTACCAATATGACACATACAAAACTAATTTTTTTTTAATAAAAGATATTTTATTAGAAAGAACAGAAAGAAGAGATATAGATAGAGGACAGAATAAAGAAATCTTCCAAAAGGAATTATGAGATATAGCCAAAGAAGCTAAACCTTCTCTGAATATAAGAAATAGGCATGCCCCATACACAATTAAGTGCTTAGACCCATCTCATATTTATTATAAACAAATTTCAAGAAACTAAAGCTAACACAATGTAGCGTTCTACATAAATTAACCCAGATAATATAAGCACTAGAGAATACAGATTTAAACCATTTCATACACAACAAAGAGTCCACTGAGTTAAGTTAGAGGTACGAGACAACTCTTGCAGGATAAATCATCATGTCCGGAGGCTACAGAGTGGAGACTAAGATAATACTAAGGCATGTCACTGACTATGCTAGATAGTCATGTTGCCCACCCCAAATCAGCAGTACATAAAAAAATGCATACCTCAGCAACTTTAACACAAGAAGCAATCTCTATTCTTCCTGTCATGAGATCTTTTGCTTGAATGCATGCTAGATTATTGCTCACAGTTGTTTTTATTCTGTCTCCATCAATGAAAATGGCATCTTTCTGCACATATTCATTTTTCTCCCCATAGTTTCTCAATAAAGAATAGCTGATAGTTCCTTTGCATTTATGACCATCTAATTGCATACAACTTTCTGAAGATGAAGGAAAAAGACTTGTGGTTGTATAATGGGGAGGAAGAATCCAGGTCATTGGGACTCCCAACGCCAGGGGAAGATCAGGTACCACTGTTACTGATAAAGATGCGCTGTAAAACTTTGGCTGTATATTTGATCCAGAAGTTGAAAATTCACAAGAGAATGACACAGAAATGTTGGTCTTGCCTGAAGACCTGAAAATTAGGAGAACAAAAAAAGAATATTTATCTATGAGAGAATGAAGTGATACTAATTAGCTACATTTATGCCAAGGATAATATCTTCCCAAAAACTTAAGTTATTATTGCTATCTCTAACATGCACAGTAGTAACTTTATGAGCATAAAGTGTGGACAAAAAGCATTGACCGACCAGTCTGAGCAGTGATAATATACTCTCTGATAATATGTCAAAGATCAAATCGTCTCAGAAGTCTAAACTGTTAAGATAATCCACTCTCCTCTCTTTATTCACCCTTTAAAACCTCAAAACTTCCATACAACTGTCCAGAAAAGTTACAACCATGTCTGCCGCTGAAAGCTATCCCAACTGCCTAAACACTAACCATTCTATTGCAGTCTGCAGAAACTGCCTAAAAAACAGCCCAATACAATTACATATTTTCGTAACCAAGACAGATGACATTAATAGAAACTTTAAAAAGTCCATATAAACCTCTGACAATGATATTGAATAATTAAGGATAGCTATCTAGCAATATATACCAACAATCATTTAGTTTCAGATATTTAAGAATGCATACCTTCCGTACAAGACATTAATAAAGCCAAGCTCGCTCTTGTCCAAATAAGTACCAATTTGACTTTCTTCTGAAGCAGTCAAAGGGGCACCATACTTTTCATCATGCAAAGTCCCCACTCTCTTGAAACTCAGAACCTAAAGAAGCATAAGCCAAAATTGTTAGACTATCTTACACCTTTGAGCTTGACTCTTCCAGGCAGAGACTGAATAGCAAGAAATATAAGGAGCACAGGATGAACAGCCTTGGTTTTGTTGCTGTGGGTTGTCATTGGTCTGATGGACTTTGGATCAATTAAATTGAGTCATCAGTCTTAATGCATAGGAGTTTTGCAGGTCATGCAGTTTAGTTTCTGAAAACTGAGAAAATGTAAAGGATTTTCCTTATTTTAACCAGAAGAAACATGTAATTATATACATGATATGTCTCTACATAAGATAAACTATAATCCCTACAACCATGCTACCTAATTCATATAATTTATATACTAATCTAATCCCTAAATTACACCAATTTATATCAATTACTTCCTACATTATAGGTATTCCACAACACTCCTTTCAAGTTGGAACATAAATATTAATCATGCCAGCTTGTTACAAATGTAATAAACCTACCCCACATTCAAAGCTTTGGATAAGATATCACCTAATTGATCTCTCATTTTAAAATATGTAATAAGATTAACTACTGTCAATCTTCTCATGAATGAAACAACAATCGATCTCAATGTTTAGTAGGGTCATGAAAAACTGGGTTGGAGGTGATATGGAGGACAATTATGTTCTCATCATAACCTTGTAGTCAAAGAGTTTATTTTCTGTAATTACTTTTCTCCCTAGGATAGCTCTTTTATTCTTGTATAAATAAATTTGTATCCATCAAACTAATAAGCAAGCCATTCTTTCCGACATTGTCAGTATTGTTTATCTATATTTTAAATTTACATTTTCAAAATTACAGTTCTGGTTTGTTGTACAATGGATATAGCTAAATGTTAGGATTGTGATAAAGTTACCAATAGTACCAAATTAAACTCATCACTCAGTATATATATTTTATGCATGTGCAGAAGTAAATTATATACTGTCCCAAATTTATATGTTTTTAAAAAAATTGATGAAATCTTAAGATCCTCAATCTGATCTAGTAAATTGATTTATTCTTTGTTCCTCTCAATCTCTTACAAAATTTCCATCTTCTTAACCTTGGTCATAGAAGCGATGCATCATGTCAAAGGCTATTCAAACTCAAAAACTCATTTGTTATGTGAAGCTCTATGGATAACTTTGTTACAATTTCCAACAAATAAATTGCGTTCCTTAAGTACAAAGTATGCTTATATCTCTGGTTCTGATTTGTCTTTCAAGTTATTAAGTTGTATGTAAAATGGCTATGATGGTATTTCATCCCCATGTCACAAATATTTATTGGATGATAATAATTACTAGTAGTAATGGTAAAAAGGAACAAAGACAACAACAAGAAGAAAAACACTAATTCTGATCTTCAGAAGAGAAGATTTGTAGAAATAACGAACCTTTTCATCTTCTACAGTCCAATGGTAATTTTTACATAGCTCATAGAAAGAAAATAAAGTTCCCTGAGAATGAAAAAGGTAGATGACATTAATATTTGAAAAACATAAATTAATTGAGAATTTGTATTTGAATTTTAATTGTTACCTCTGCAAATGATGGATAAATAGGCAATTCACGCCCAACTCCAAGTTTATCACTTTGCACATGCAAAGTAACAGTAGACGGAACTCCCACCTTTAGAGTGCCATGTGCTTCACAAATCACAGTATTGTCATTCACAAAGACTCTAGCAAGAATTGTCTGGCAATTGTAATAATTCCATGCATTAGATGAGTTAAAATGTAAAACAACAGAAATGCACTTCACTGAAGAAGCTAAGCAGAGTTTGGTTTACTAATGAAACAAAAAAGTGAAAAATTAGTGTGTGCCTTACATCTTTCATTCTCTCAGGGATAAAGGAGAATTATTATGAAGAGAACAAAACGTAAAGTGCAAGCATACAGAAATCACCAAGAGAACCCAAAATTATAAGAGGAGAAACCAGTAGTCCACAAACATTTCTTATCCTCTTAAACATTTTCCAAACAATAAAAAAGGTGCAAGAGCTGAACCCTAAGGACAGTATTTTTTTCAGCCCCTTAAGTTTTGCCCAACTATTTTAACCCTAAATATCAACAGGACCGAACAATAGCCTTAATAACTTAACACAATACTTGATGTGAATTCCTAAGAAATGTGGACAAAGGATAACACTGCTATAGTGAAATCAGACTACTACTGCAGTCTGCATTAATCTTAGCTTCAAGGCACTTAGGAAGGCATAACTTAATTATAAGACACATAGGCTTGACCAGCTACACTGACATGGTGGCTTAATAGAGTACAAAGAGAACTTTAAACAATTAATCCTCCACAGCCCTTCATTTTATAGCATGAAATAGAAACCTTCCTAAATCAACAGTATGCAAAGAACAAGCGCTTCAATCAAGTGAACCCCACACATCCAAAGCAACAAAACAACTAGATTCCACCAAACTACATAAAATATCCTGATTCCTGTCAATTTGTATTCTTACAAGGCAAGAAAAGGGTTTCACATCTTACCGTGTTTCCTATTGAAACAGCTGAGAGCTGTCCAGAATGTCCATCAATACTAGCAATTTTATCATCGTCAATTGCATACTCAACATGCACACCAAGAGTTGGGCCTCCTTTAATGGTAATCTAAGCAAAGAAATAAATAGCAAGGTATCATCATAAATGCAAGAAATAAGAACATAAATTAAGGACGCTACTCAATAGATCACATCCTATGATTACTGTGAGATAAATGTCATTTATTTTGTAAATATTCTACAAACAATTAGCTGCTGACTTTTTGGGATAATTGTTTTTTAGGCTAGAATCAAGGTCCAACTGACCCTTTTTTTTCATTAACTTGTATGTTTTGTTCAGTTGAATAACATTAAGATTTTCCCTCTGTGCTCTGTTTTCTCACAATTAAATTATCAAGGCACAATTGTATTTTCAAGGCAATAGTACTAGTAATTTGGAACATACCACATATGAAGCACCAGGTAAGAGGAAAATATTGTGAGGGTGCATTCTTGGCGGCGCATAGACTTCCACCGTAATAGTTTGACTCTGTATCTCATATCCAGAATATGTCCTTGAACTGACCTGGTTTCCAAAAGAAAAAAATCAGTAAGATTTTCAGCTTTCAAAATTTCTTTATATGGACTCAAAGTTCAAAATGATCAAGATAGGAAATGGGCTTACAAAAAGGGTTGTAATTCCAAGATGTCTCCCCTTGATGTTAAAGCTAGGTGCATGAATATATCCATCAACAAGATTTGAGAAACCATCATCCACAAGTTCAATTATCTGATCCTCAATATGGACACTAATTTTCATGTAAACATACTGCATCATAGGCTCCAAGTCATTCAATTATTTACTCAAAGAAAAAAGTAAAAAATTCAGCCAAACATTTATGTCGTCACCAAAAAGGTAAGAAATTTTACCAGATAACACCCTCCATAGACCATATTTAATTTATAAACAGTAAGATCAAAGCACAACAAACTGAGTGTAGCATTTCAAACAACAGAAGGAAATAATTTAAACCTGAGAAGCGTGGAAACTACGTCCATCATCAGTACCAACCAATAGGTCAACACTTTGCGAAGCTCCTTCCTGAAATTGATCAAACTAGCATATAATGGAGACAGTTTAATTAAGAAAAGGCAGGAAAGGTTTTTTTACATAAAAGACGTACCATTAGACTAATCTCTTCTGCTGACATAATTTTAATCCAATCCATATCAGCAACTTGGACCTGTAACAATCAAGGTATGGTAGCCATTATGAGAATCCCACAAAAGAAAACATCACTTAACTATTTCATGATAACATGTCAATATTTCGAATTCCATTTAGCTGGTATGTTACAGATTTTATTATACATCAATCTCAGTCAATGGATTCTTATATATTTATTCTTATTATTTAACTGCTAAGACTTAGCCTGAAACTAGAGTATGAATTAGATATGACCATATGCAACTGAATAGTGTTAGTTCCCTCCTCCAGGGAGCAGATTCTCATCCGTTTTTTTTTTAAAAAAAAAAATGAGGTATAGTGATGGCCCAGATCGCACACATTGTACCAAATTATAAATTGATAACCAAGAGATACCAAAGAACATAAATATAAAAATAATAAAGAATATTTCTGTAAAAATATGACTTTCCTGACAAAAACTAGTCATAATTTGTAAGCTGGGCAACTAATGCATAATTTAGAAAATCAAACTGGGCCACCTAGTTCATCCCGTTAACCAGTGATCAATTTCACTTTCCAGTCCAGTCATGCTGGATGAAGTAAACCAGTTCAATCCGTTGACTCAAGCACGCTTAAAAGACAGTAGAAACACACCACAAGGCTTGAAACCCTGCATTTGTTTGTATTTGCAGTTGACCGTTTAGCCCCTTTTGTTGTTACATTACAATATGAAAATATATATATACACATATGTGTGTGTGTAAATACAAATATATGTAGTTCTTGTAAGTGTATATAGTCTAAAGTAGTTAGTTAGATAGAACTGATTTTCTGTTATTGTACTTAGGCTTACTCATTAGCTTTAGTTATTAAGCTAAGAGAATAGTCTATAAATACTGTACTGTACCTCATTGCAATATATGAAAATATATCTTCCCTAAAACACTAATATGGTATCAGAGCCTCGAGCTCTTTAGGGACAAATCAAAACGCTCGTTTTGATTTAGATAGTAAAAATAAAAAAAATAAAAAAACTCGGAAGAGTTCGCGATTCTGATATCGCAACCCAGCTGTGTTCGTGACTCTGTTATTGCACCCAGAAGAGTTCGCGTTTCTGTTATGTTCGTGGCCCAGAAGTGATCGACATCAAGAAACATCAAGAAACGTTCGTAACCCAGAGGTGTTTGTGATTCAGATACACTCGCACAGCTCAGAACAATTCGTGATACAGTTTCGTTCGCAAGTACGCTCGCAGTTCAGCAGTGTATGTGATATTCGTTATGGCCGATTCAAGCGCTCGTCAATCCGAAGCAGCTACGAATGGAGGTCACCGGCCAGCGCCACCTCGTCCGGTGACGACAAATGCGCCGGCGACAGTGAATGCAGCGGCAACAGTGAATGCAGTGGCAACCAATGTTTTTGTTCCTCATTCTTTTTCTCATCCAATTCCCGAGAAGCTGGAAGCAACCAACTTCTTGAATTGGCGTCGTCAGGTTCTTGCTGCAGTCGAAGGGTATCGTCTGCAGAAATATCTGTTGGGTCCTCAGTATATTCCTCCCCAGTTTGCAAGTGATGAAGATGAAGCTCGTGGGGTGTTCAGTGAAGATTTCTTGAACTGGGAGTCTCAGGATTCACTCTTGCTGTCTTGGTTATTGACCTCAATGACTCAGTCTATTTCAGATCTTGTCATTGAGTGTGAATACTCACATGAAGTATGGGATCGATTGCAAGTGCATTTTTCATCCAAGACTCGAGCAAAAGTGAACCAATATCGAACCCAGCTGCGCACAATGAAGAAAGGAAGTTTATCCTTGTCTGACTATCTTTTACAAATAAAGAAGTTGGAAAATGCTCTTTCATCAGTAGGTTCTCCCATCACTGTCACAGAGCATATTGAAGCAATTTTCCAAGGACTTGATGAAGATTATGATTTATTCATAACTTCAATGAATACGAGAGCTGAATCTTTTACAATAGCGGAACTTGAAGCTCTTCTTATGACTCAAGAAGAGTGGATTAGCAAGAAGAAGAAGACAGTAGAGCCTCCTCTCTCTGTTAATATTGTACAGCAGCAATATAATAGAGATAGAAAGTCCAATTTTCAGCCTATGCAGAATGGGTATAGGGGTCAATATGGACAGCATCAGAATTATAGTAATAATGGGCAATTTTATGGAGGAAATGGTAATCAATATGGGCAGCATCAGAATGTTCAAAGAGGAGCAAGGGGCAGAGGAAATCGAGGTGCTAAAAATGGTAGTTCTAATACCAAGTTGATATGTCAATTGTGTGGAAAAACAGGGCATATGGCATTTCAGTGTCATTTTAGGTTTGACCAAGAGTTTGTGAGTCCTTTTGCCTCTACTGATGGTTCTTCAGCAAGTAGTGAAAGTGGTT
>QANZ01050708.1:48170-77558 GCA_003254925.1 Chamaecrista fasciculata | reverse complement strand
TTTTTTTTTGCTAATATCTCTATAATTATCTGAATACTTTATCTTTTTGCTCTTCATAATTTATAAGAGACTTTAAAGTCAAATAATTATTGTTCGAAGAAAAAATTATATTATTTACACTTCATATAATACAATAATATCACTTTCTAAACCATAAAGTAGAATATTGTGAAATTATCAGGTAGCAAAATATAAAAATAAAAATAAGAAAAGAAAAATTGAGGGAGCGCAGGTCTGGCGCGATGGCGAAAATTTTTTTCAGGGTTGGCGCAAGTTTTGTGGCGCCATTTCAAAAATTGGATGCTTTTTTCATATCTCCATTCATTTTTCATACCGCCAAATGGAGATTTGGTGTAAGGAACGTCTCTCTCATTCTCTATCCTTCCTCCCTCCTCGATTCACTTTCTCTGCGTCGCTCCACTTCGCCGCTTCGCTCCACAACGCTATCTATGTTATTCAGAGAGCTTTAACTTTGTACTCGTAAGTTCTTCAATTCATTCCATGAGATCGTGATATCGTATGGAATTCACTGGTTGGTTGTCTTACTCGTCTATGTGAACTGGGTTTCAATTTTACGAGCTACGAATTAGATTTGCCTGTTTCCTGTTGCTTAGGATTAATTGGAAGAGGAGTAAAGGAATACTTAGAGGTTGGAATCAAGGCAAGTGTACACCTTACTCTGTTTGAAATGCATACTCATAAGTCTTTTTGTGGAGCTGTGATGTTCTATGTTTCATCTGACAGGAAAATGCTGTTGTTATTCATGCAATTGTTGGGTGGAAATCCTCCATTGGAGTTTATCAGACTTTGTGATGAAATATTTGGCAACTCTTTAGTTCCTCCCTACAAAATATATGTCAACACTAAAATTCAAGAGATTCAACTCTAAGAGAAGGATCTTGTCCAGAGAAGAAAAGAAAGGCAGGATAATAGATTATGGATTGAACTCCTTTCTAATCGGTTATTTCTTGAATTGCAAAAACTAATGTCAAGGGATAATATATAAGCATGTGTTTTTTAGATTAAACACAGATAAGATTCCTATGAACATAAANAGAAGGGGGAAAATCTAATCCTTTACATTGATATTTTTTGAAGATAAATCTTTAAATAGATAGTATACAAAAGGGACAAGAACAAAATTCATAAAAAACAAAATTCACTGGTAATAGTATAAGAGACAAAAAGAACAAAATTCATAAAAATTAAGATCCATACTCTCACAAATCCTGTCCATTTGATCTATTTTGCTGGTCTTCCTCCCTCTATAGAAACAAAACGAATACAAGTTGTTAGGCATACAACAAATCAAAACAAATGACCAACGATATCTTATCAAATGACAAAAATAATATTTTTTTGCACCTGATAGTGATGCATTTCATCAATGCCCCACAAATAATCGTCAATAATTTCATCCATTTCTTGGGTGTACACCTCTTCCTACATAGAAATTTCAAGTTAATATTGTGAACTTTACAATTATAGATTTTGCAAAAATGAGTCTAATTACATTTTCACTTGAGCCTTGAGATCCTTGACTATGCTGGACAATTTGAGGATGTTTCCACTTGACCTCGTTGGTGGCATGTTCTTCGTGTATGCCCCTCGTTATGGAAAATGCCACAACGCCTTTTCTTCTTCATGTGCGATAACAAACTTTTCTCTTTACTTCTCCCTTTGGTTTTGGATAGAGTTGGCTCATGTACAAAGGCAGATGATTGACCACCAAATTCACTAGTTCTGCATTCACTTTTACTCTCAAGATGATTAATGATTTCCCCCAATTTGACCCTTGTTTCATTGAAGTCAACTTTCGAACGAGAAGCAATACTACACATGCACCTACATAATTGGATAAGTGAACTATATCTCACATTAGATAACATATTCTCATCCATGTCAGATATAGGTGGCAACTCACTTAATAACTTAGCATCCTTTGTCCAACGTCTATTAATACAACTAGGTGGTATATCTGTTAGATTTTCATTCACCATCACACATATCATATGTGAACAAGGAATATAAAATGATTCAAAAAACCCACAATTACATTTCATCTTCAAAGTGCGAAGATCATAAACAGTTTCCCACTTTCGATGCCGTTGACCATACTTGCTCACCACATACGTGCGCGTCATGAATGTATCCTTAGTTTCTACTATCGGTGTCACAGCCACCAACCCCAACACTCGACGAAATAACTTCAATGCTTCTTTAGTATAAACATTTGCAGCATGCTTTTCAAGTGGCATCAACGGAGATTGGAGCACTGGCTCACCATAGCATGACACAAAGTCTAAATAGTTGGAAAAATAGTTGGAAAAATAGTTGGAATAGTTGGAAAAATTCAGTCAATGAATGGCTTGATCGGATATATTTTTTAATATTTGCATTCATACCTTCACATCGAGAAGTACTGCGTATACCAACAAAGAACTCCCCTCTAAGATATGCTGTCGCCCACATATGTTTCTTTTCATAGACTTCTCCAATCCACTTATGACCCTTCAACCCAAATTGTTCAACTATATTGACCCACTTTTCCTCAAATTCATCTACCTCATAATCACCAAACATGCATTTCTTAAAGGCAGATGTGAAATTAACATCACTGATATTTGAGGTGCAATTTCTAATCAAATGCCATGAACAAAGTCGGTGGCAAGAATCTGGGAATATTCGTGTAATGGCTTGCCGCATCGCTCTATCACCATCGGTAACAATTGACAATGGTTTCTTTCCACTCATGCATTCTAGGAATTGCTGCAACACCCATGTGTATGTTTCTTCAGTTTCATCTCCAACAACAACACATGCAAACACAATGGTTTGCTTATGATTGTTCAGCCCAGAGAAAATTACTAGGGGTTTGTTGTATTTGTTTTTCTTGTATGTTGCATCAAACCCTGTAACATCACCAAAACTTTCATAGTCTAGTCGACTTATCCCATCAGCCCAAAATAAATGTTGGAGACGACCCTCATCATCAACTTTGTACCTCATGAAAATTAGCAGATCACTTTCGGCCTTGCCCCTTAAATAGCTTAAGACAGCCATTGCATCATTATCCACAAATCTTCGTTGCTTCTCCAAAAGATTGTACAAGTCTTTTTCATTAAATCCAACATTATCAAAATTTCCAGACTGTCCAACCATACACCCCATTATCTGGGAAGGTTTTATACCAGCGGCTCTCATACTATTCACTTGAGCAATATCAGCATCGGTGAGTGAACGATGAGTTCGCATAAAGCATGTGTAGTTGAAACCAACCAAAGGGTGGTTATGATTGTCCTCAAAACGAGAAACAAACCACGGGCTTCTTTCCTGGTTGAACTGAACTCTCATTGAAGCCTTGCACCCAGAACGAGTTAGATTCCGTTGCTCCCTTTTACGATCAGGATTCTCTTGGTACTTTTTATCTCTGAAACCTTCCGATGAGCAAACAAAATGGCGCCAAGTTATCTGCTTCTCCTTGTTTCTACCAATATTGTGCAAACGAACACCAAATCCCTTCCTCCTTCCATACTTCTTGTACATTTCATAAGCATCATTCCAACTCTTAAATTCCTTTGATTTGATCTCCGTTTCATTCAAAATTTCTTCATCAACATTGGATTCGTCAGACATATTACATCTGCTATTTTCTTCACTACATTGCTTATAATCTTCATGTAAGTCACCCTTCTCAAGTTTATACTCCATCTATCAAATATCAACAATATATAAACAATTAACAATTTTTATGAACTTTGAAAAAATTTAACTGTAATACTTCAGGTCATAACAAACAAGTGGTTGTTACTCTCACAACTGGTATGATTATAGCAATATGAGAATTATAGTTTATTATTGGATTCTAGCCTTGAAAGTTGCTTCAAAACTGCCAAGCTACCTCACAATGCATAAAGCTAAAAGAGACAGTGACATGTATCAGAACTTTTACAAGAAAAAACGGCTACTTAAATAGTCCAAGTAATAACTAAATTTAAAGTGCAAACAAGTCCTTCATTTCAATATATATATATTGCTTCCTTATAGCAGTAAGTAACAATCATACCTCACAGACTGCTTATCCTTTTAAACCCAATCTTATCACTCATTAATGAAATTGTTACTCTCATAGTCAGTAATTTTCAGGTATGAAGTATGAACATTTGACATCCCCATGTGGCATTAAATCCCCAAATTCTTGAATAATTCATACTTGTCATAATAGTGGGAATTCAAGAAATTTACATTTTGATATTTGAGATTGCTATATGCTTCAAATTAGTAAACATGTTCCAATTTTGGATAACTTGTCACACCAAATAGAAAATCTTAAATTTATACAAGTCTCATAGTGTATCCCAGATTGTGCATTTCGGTTGTTAGTTGTTACTTCAAATTATTTGGAAACTTAAATATACGTACTTTAGTTCCTTATGTATTCATTTAAATGCAAACTAATTCATATACAAACAATAAATTGCATTTTTGTGGCCAAGATAAATCACTGAATAAAGGCCATGCTTAATGGAAACACTCAGATTCCGTAACTTACTGTGAATGGCAATGGCAGATCGTATCTTTGCGGACGATGACGTTAGCGATTGTTTACCCGAACCTAGAATAGAATTTCACGACAATAAACAAGAGAGAAAAAAAAGAAGCCGTATTACATTTACAGTGAACTGAAATGAAAGGAAGAAGGAGGAAAAGGAAATAAAAAGGACGAGGTTTTGTTGTTTTCACCGTCCCTTTTTTTTTGGAGAAATTGGAGAAGAAGAAAACCAAGAAACACTACTTACTGTGAATGGAAATGGCAGATGTATCTTTGCAGACGATGATGTTTCCGATTGTTTACCCCGAACTTAGAATAGAATCTCAGCGAGAGAGAACAGAAGAAGGTTCCAATATGCGTTTGCGAGAGAGGAAGGCGAGCGAGAGAGAGAGAGAAACTAAAAGTTCAATTGATTTGTGTTTGCGAGAGAAGAAGGTTTTAATTGATTCTGCGTTTGCGTTTGTGTTTGCGTGAGGAAGGCTAGAGTGAGAAGGCTCTGCGTTTTTTTTTATAGGCAGAAGGCTCTCTGCGTTTGGGTTCAATCTATTTAGGTTAATTGATTTGTGTTTGCCTTTAATTCTTTCAAGTCTAAAAGTTTAAATATTATAAAATTTAGGATATAAGATGTAAATATATATAATATTTTGATTACCTGTTGGTTACCTATTCTCCAGGTTATTAATTCCAAATGTTAAAATTTGATTGGTTTAAAATTCTTTGCATCCCATGTCAAGATTTCATCTTTGCATCATAGACTCACCCTTAATAGTGACATATACCATTGATTCAGTTACATCAGCATCTCTCACCTGTGTTCGATTCCTATGAGGGCACTTTTGCGCATTTTCCAGGCATTAACATTCCCGAGTCCAGCACTTGGTTCAGTGGTTCAGCGGGTGCTGGGCAGGCCGAGTCATAGGAAAACCCGCGGTTCAACCCGGGTTACTGGCGGGGCTTGGCTGCATACGGGTTATTGAGTGATCCGGTCCGGACAAGACACTGGAATAATGTATTCTAAATCTTCCTTAAATTAAACTTAATAATGCATGACTTTCATAAGAAATGGGCTTAGGCCCAAATGGTTAAGATTTAAGAGGGAGTGGGTTCAAACCCCATCTTTGCCACTTTCACCATTTTCCTTACCCCTCTTTTCTATTTTATTTTAATTTCGTTTTTTTATTATTTTATTTTTATTTATTTTGTTTATTTCTAGATGCAAATCTTATTTTATTTTAGGTCTTCTCTTTTAGAATTTTTTCTTATTTAAAATTAAGACTTTGAAAACTTAAAATTCTTATTTTATTTTTAAATGCCCAAAAGGTTTATTTAATTACAAGAGTGGCCCAAAACTTTTATTTATATGCAAAAAGACCCGGACAAAATACGGCGTTCACAGATATATTTAGTAAAAATAATTAAAAAAATAATATGTGATGAGTTGTACATTAAAAAATAATTAATAAATATTATACATTATATATTATGTAAAATAAATATTATCTACTCTTTTTTTTTTTTTGCCAGAATATTATCTACTCTTTGATACTCTATTTGACCAATTCATTCGAACCCACCGGATGCACACCCTTATCCCTACCTTAATGGCAAATTCAAAAAGTTTTATATTAATATCTTGAAATTTTTATATTTTTATGAGTTTTTTTTATTCAGTACCTTGAAGATATTGGCCATTATTGGGTAAGGAATATTTTCTATTTTCAAAAGTTAACTAAAAATAGGAAATTGACGGTTAACATTATTCTTTATTCATTATTCATTTATTTAATCACTGCTTTAAAAAGACATCTATTGAAAGAATAATTTTTATTTAGATGAGTCTTTAACTTATTATTATTATTTTTTTAAGTTTAACTAAAACCCTTATGTTGCTGCGAAATATAACATATATGTATATATATAAAAGGCCCAAAGTCTCAAATTGGTCCTTTATGTATGAGGTAGATTTCAAATTGGTCCCTTATCTTTCATTTATTTCAAATTAATCCTATATGCTTCTATGATATTTCAAATTGGTCCTAAACTTACTCTCGAGACGTGATTTTATCTTATTTGCTAGCGATCTTAACTAGGTAAATAAAGAACTCTTCAAGAGTTAGCTCATAGTTTCGAACGCATTGCATTCAAATTTGAAACAATGAGATATGATCAATTTCATTTGTATGATGGTGAAACGAGCTCAGTTACCCACTTTTAAGACTCGATTTGACTTCGTTTATTGATTGTCCCAAAGTTCTTGTAAAAAGAAACTTGTAACTCTTGATTCATCATCTATTCATCTTTGATCTTGAAATGAGAGAGATATGATTACCTTCAATAATTTTTAGACCAATTTGAAACATCATGTGAACATGTAAAAACAATCTGAAACAAATGAAAGATAAGGGACCAATTTAAAATCTACACCATACATAAAGGGACCAATTTGAGGATTTAGCCAAAATAAAAGTGATTGTTTTTACTATAATAAGAAGTATGGTAGCATATTTTGTTTTTGGTACAGGTATATCAAATAAGGGCTAAAACCCAAGAAAAGAAAAAAGAAAACAACAAAAGGCCCTACAGCCCATGGGGCACAAAACTCCCCAATCTATCAACAAATAACAAGTTCCACACAAAAGGAACAAGCTCCATACAAACTTGCAAACCCAGATCAGGATTCAACCTAATTGCAGCCAAATGGGTCAGCACAGTAATTCCCTCATGCCGAGTATGCTCACTGGCCACTGCAGATTTCCCAATACTTCTCAAACCCACTGATTCAAAAACTGGACTGAACCGGCCAATGATCCGGTCTGAGTTATGCAAAAAAAGCTCAACTCAAGAACCGGCCAAAACCGGTGGTAGTGGTAAACCAGTTGAACCGGTCAACTTTTATTTTATATCATTTTTTTTTCTATACTCATGAGAATGTTGATTAAAAACTTAAATTTGATAAGAAAGTGATAATGAAATGTCGCTTGATGATATTAACATTGATAAATATCATGAAAATTGACTATATTTATATTAATTTATGCTAATCTATAAAATTTTTATTTATATATTAATATTATAATTATATTTTGTAACTTAATTATGACTATTAGAATTTTATCATATTTAGTTTTTTTTATTATTTTTAATTTATTTATTTGTCACCAGTTGGATCCCGGTTGAACTATTGAATCTTGAACCCCAACCTCGATCGATTCAATGTCCGATCCGATTTTTAAAACCTTGATCAAACTACCCAAAAATGTGTTCCATACCATAAGATTATTAGAATGACTCACACTACTCTTCTTTGATCATATTAATCATCAATGAACTCCCTAATGTTATTTCTGTTTGTAGGGAGAACCTTATTTCTGATTGTAGAGGGGTTACTTTCCCTCGGGTGATTTCTGCCCTGTAAGCTCCTTTGAGCTTTCGTTTGTTTACTAAAAATAGAGATCTCTCAAAACAAGCAACACCCCAATTAAGTTTAACCCAATTCTCACATGGTGGCAACCACCTAATATTCTTGCAAACCTAAGATTCAACAGAGTCTTTAAAAACTATATTAGTAGCCTCCCCAAATTCATCTCCAACCAATCCATCCTTTCCCAATTAAAGAAAAAAAAATTCTATCAACAGAGGCAAAAAGAGGTTCTAAATAGCCATTGCCATAGGACAATCCCTTAGAACATTCATAATGGACTCAACATTTACTTTATAATAAAGGCATTTAATTTGTCACTATAGCCAAGCCAAACCATTTGGCTCTTTTTTCTTTAGTAACTTGTCTACCATGGGCAACAAGCAAAAGAAAAGTCCTAATTCTCTCATGACAATTCCAGCTCTAGTATGTATGGTAGCAAAATTTAATCTTAGATAGTTGATTAAAAAAACTTTTGTTTTCCCTTTTAAATTATTGACACAATATGTATTAAAATACTAATCATATAAATTAAACAAAGAATAAAGTTGGATTGTATTTCTCTAAGGTTATTTTATTTTTTTTTCTTTTGTTTATTTAAATTTTATTAAATTAATTTTAAGTATTTTTAGGTTATTTACATTATTAAGTGGATTCATAAAAGAAAACTAAAAAAATTAATGTCTCTCATAATAAATGGACCAGGGAGTTCTTCAAAAAATTGGCCAACTTTTGTCTAATTTGAATTAAGTAATGATTTAAAAGTCGGACCAACTATTGAATCGATTGAAACAATAGTTTAAGGTTCAATAGTTTAGTTAGGGTTCAAATAGAGTCAGACCAATAATAATAAAATAAATTAAAAATAGCATGTTTAATTTAATATAATAAAAATAAATTAATAAATACTAAAAATATGTAATAGACTCTTAGATTTAAGTTTAATGGAGTGAAAAAGTGAGAATTAGGAGTACAAGAAATCAAATTTTGAACTAAAATCTAGCAAATAGAGCATTGCTTTGAGTCCAAACTTACTAAAACAAAAATTCTTTGAAATAATATAATTTTAATCCAAAGAAGTAAAAAAAGAAAAAAAAGATAGATAGGTTCAACCCAAAAACCTTTCGATTCAGGTCAACTTTTCTGATTCTTTACTAGTTGGTCCAGTTGTTGACCAAATTTGAATCCAAGTGCTTTTGATCAATTTACACTAGTGGAAAATCTATAAAAAGTTAGATAGCTTTTGCTATCTAGTTTGTAGCCGTTGGATCTATCTTTTTATTTTGAGATTTGTGCAAATTATCTAGTTTGTAGCCGTTGGATTTATCTTTTTTACTTTGAGATTTGTGTAAATTGCACAAATCTCAAAATAAAAAAGATAGATCCAACGGTTACAAATTAGATAGCAAAAACTATTTAACTTTTTATAGCATAACCCTTTAAACTAGTGGAGTTTGATTTTATAAATATTGAAATTAAGTGATTAACACAATTTTTTTTAAGTTGTTTGTTTCATTTTTAAGATTTTACCTTCATTAATTTGATTTGACATATTGTCTATATGATTATAATGAGCCTCCTAGATAATTAGATTAAGAAGATCTTAAACTCAAAATATTATTTAAATAATATTAAATTATTTATTACTTAAATTAACTTCCTTAAAACAATTCGAAAAGGTCAAATGGTCAAAATAATACACAATACACACACCCTCAGTTTTATTTCCAGAAAGTAGTGTTTTACTATTAAGACTTGAAACTATAGAGTTGTCAAAACGAGTCAGTCTGACTCATTTGAGTTAACTCATCACGAGTAATGGCTCACGTGAGCTAGCTCATGCGAGTCAGGTTTGTCAACCCAACTTCGCCAACTTGGTGAGTCGCATTAGCCCACTTAACCTACCACTCATTAAATTTAACTTTTTTTTTTTCATTTTTTAAATTTAAAATATTTGATTAACTTTCTTAATAAAATTCATGAAAATTAAGGCAAATTATACCAATACCATAACCATTCAATACTAATCATTAGTCACTACATCTAGAATTATATATATATATTAAATAAGGAGGGGTGACTCACCAACTCACTTGAGTTAACTCACTACAAGCTGCGAGTTAAGTGAGCCAACTTACACGAGTTATAATTTTTGATGAGATGGATCTTCTCAACCCGACTCGCTAATTTACCGAGTTAAACAGGCTAACCTATCGAGTTTGACTCGTTTTAACAGCTCTACGTAAAAGTTTGAGGGATGACAAGGGAGATGTTGGTAGGGAAGGAAGAGGTGAGAATTTGAATCATCTGCGGTGCAAGGTATAGTTCTGAGAAAGAAAAAAAAACAATTAAAGAAAGAAAGTGTCAATGATCTAACTGTTCCCCTCTCTTTGAACACTTCACATATAGTGCACTACAGGGTTCCATGACCAAGGAGGTGAAATTTGAGTGGAGAATGTCCTTTTTTATATATTAAGCCCCATTTATTTTTTCAATTATGTTTTGATCTTTTTACAAAAGAAAAAGGACCTTGACATAAAAGAATAGAGTCGTTGAGAGATGAAAGTCAGTTTTATTTTTCTATTTTTAACGGTAAAAGTGGATGAAAATGATTCAGAGATTAACGGTGAAATCTTTTGAAAATTTTAGGGACTTAAAAAGAATATTGGGAAAACATTAAAGACCAAAATAGATTTTTGGGCAAGTATTTTTTATACCAAGTGTGAATCGGACCAAATCGCTCACTCCGGTCGGGTTCACTTTAACAGTCCCACGAGTGAGCCAGCCAGAGGCAGCATCCCTCAGATGATATATGAATATCCCACAACAAGGAAGATCAGAAAAATCTCGCAGACAATCGGAGAGTGTCAATAATCTCACACAAAATGCCAACAATCACTCCTTCCCGCGGCGATTGATTCATTCATTCATTTCCCTTTGCTTCCTCTTATGCCATTTCTCTTTTAGATCTCCGTTTTCTCCCTCACTCACAAACCCCTCTGCTCTGGGTGCGTTTCTCAACTGCCAGGTTCTTTTCATCAAATCTTTTATTAGTTAACTCATACTTCTTCGTTTGTTGCATGCGAGATTACTAGTTCAGTTGTTTTCTGATTTACCCGTTTTTTTTTTTTTAATTTTTTTATTGGGATTTTAGGCTTGAAGGATGTGAGCTTTCTCCTACAAAAGGGAAGCTTCAATCCTTCTTCTGGACATCGGAATGGCAAGTCGAGATTGATTGATTTTTTCTTTTTGGGATTGATTGCAATTTCTTCTTCTTTTGTTTTTCGACCTGGTGAAATAATGGGCAGTTCGGGAGAGTCCAACACTAACGGAATCGACGCGTCGGTGGGTGGCTTGGTTTGGGTTCGCCGCCGAAATGGGTCGTGGTGGCCTGGCCGGATAATGGGTCTCGATGAACTGTCTGAGGGTTGCTTGGTTTCGCCGAGATCGGGTACTCCAGTTAAGCTACTGGGTCGCGATGACGCGAGCGTGTGAGTGTTCTTCTTTCTTCTTGTCAAGAAGCTTCACTATCTGATATAGTGTGCTGGTTTAGCTTTATCCTCTCCAGAAAAAATGTTTTGGCTGCGACTTTTTGCTTCTCTGGTTGTTTGTTTTGGTCCTTACTAGTCATTATCTTAATTTTAGGAGTTTTAGACACACTAAAGCTTTGTGGGGAAATAGTTTTCAGTAATATGCTTTGTCTTCGCATTGCACAATGGGTTGTGATATTTTGAACAGAACATCCATTTTTTTGTTTTCAAGAGATGTGTCTTGAGACCTGGATCCTCTGTATTCGGACGGCCGCCTGGAGTTCTCTGCATTCGACGCCTCTCGCAATTTATGCCAAAACACACCGTCCATTTCATTTGATGAAACGGTGCGTTTCACTAAATGAGGTCGTCACATGTCGAGATTTCAAGGGCGAACATGAAGTCCAACGGTCGAAAATTGCCCAACTCTAGAGAATTCTAGAGGATCCAATTTTTGTGTCCTGTGGGTATATCCCAAGAACCGGATATTCTAAAGTTGGCCGCCTCCGGAGTTCTCTGGATTTAGAGAATTTTTGGGCATTGGATTTCATTTTCTTCATCCTAATGTTGACACGTGTAAGGCGCCTTGTGAAACACACAGCTTCATTAAAACCCAAACGCACACTGCATTTCATTAAGTGAGTATTGATTTGTGCTTCAATGCGCCCAACTTCAGAGGATCCGGATTGGTATATCCCAATATTGTGGAAAGTTTTGACAATTCATACTTTTTTTTTCATTTTCGAGTAAATTTTCAGGTTTTGTGCAAATCGTATGCTAGACATGGTGCTTCTGGTTTTGTATTCACCACAAAGATATTTTGGAATGGAATTGTTTTAGCATCTTAATTGTTCTGAACTCATGGTCTATTGTGGGGGAATGTCCTTATTGGGGATTTCAGGAGTCTGGAAGACTAATATTTAATGATGATCTTTGGTTTTGTTTAATTCATTGATGATTGCTCGCTGATTAATTTTTTTCATTTTCTTTTGAATCAGGGATTGGTATAATCTTGAAAAATCAAAACGAGTTAAAGCTTTTCGTTGTGGGGAGTATGACGAATGCATTGAAAAGGCAAAGGCTGCTGCTGCCAACTCAAATAAGAAAGCAGTGAAGTATGCTCGCCGGGAAGATGCTATTCTTCATGCTCTTGAGATAGAGGGCACCCGCCTTGGCAAGGAACCATTAAAATTTTATTCCAGAACTGATAAATCAGGTGGTGAACATAGTGATTCAGTTGGAGGATCACCAGGCATGTCTCCTTCTGGTGATGACAATGACAATGTGACTGATAATCTGAGCCAGTTTGAAGACCATTCCAATTCACCTCCAGAATTATCTCAATCCGGCATATCTTTTGAGGAGCCAAATCACAATGGTTCCTCCAAGATGCAATCTGTGCAGGGGAGAAGGAGAACACCTAACGATTCAGAAGATGATGGAACAGGAGTCAAGCGAATGAGAGGACTCGAGGACCTTGGTATTGGTGTAGTGTCAAAGAGAAAGGTTCATGTAGCTGAGGCAAATGTGATAGGTCAACAAGATAGTGCTTCCCTTGGCAACTTAAACACAGGAAATTACCCGGTGAATGGCACCACCGAAAATGGTGTTAAAGGTAATTCTTCAACACTGAGAAGAAAGAGATCACAAGTGGCAAATGTTCATGAATTCTTGAAAAGGAAGAACCGGCGCCGGCCTTTGACAAAGGTTTTGGAGAGTACAGCTATGGTGTCTATTCCAGTTGTTGGTGATCAGCTTCCTAGTTCAATCAGTTCTCCACTTTGTGGGATTTCAGGATTAGATTCCAATGGGTCAAAGAAAAGTTCTCCTTTGGTAATTAACAATTCAGATAGTACTGGAGTTGAATGTGAGAATGGTACTGCTTTAAATGTTCATGAACATGGCTGTGGCGCTCTCCAAATCAGCCATGGGATCAAGGAGAATGAAGCGTCTGGCATGTCAGGGCTGGCTGGGAATGATTCTTCTGATAAATTATTTGATGTTCCATTTGTTGGGATTCTACGGGAGGGAGGTATGCTTGAACTACTTTGAATTCTTGAGTTTCTCATTGTCAACTTATATTTTTTCTCTGACAATTTGTTTTTGTTTTTTTTCCTTTCTATGCTATTTTGCCTGTGTTTGTAGATTAGCTGTTTCCATTATTGCTTCTTTTTTGGACAGTAATATATGTTTGATCTGTTTTTCTAGTTTATTTTAACTTTTTAGAGATTTCTATTTTATATTCTTGAAACTTGGCTAAAATCATTGCATTAAATTTTGAAAACGTCTAATACGGCAACATCACTTGAAACAAATTAACATCTTGGAAGAGGAATAGTTGCTCCCTAGATTTGTGCACGTTACAAGACAGTGAACAAGCTGGGTTAAAGCCCGGAGTTTCTTTTCTTTGAAAGGACAAGCTTGGCATGCATTGATCTTATTTTGAACTTAAAGCAAGTTGCCATAATGTTCCTTGTGTAGTAGAAACAAACTTCTTCAATTTGTTGAACATGAGCTCCTACCCCCATGAAGATGTCTTACTGCTTCTTTTCGGTTGTCGTGGTCCACTGTTTCAAAGTGATGATTATATACTGATTGTTTCAGGTGAAGTAGCTTTGCTGGTCTGTTGGTTCAGTACCCATTAACTGATTAATCAATCAAGTCTTTTCTGAGATCAATACAACCTGTTTTTGTTGGTTTTGAACCTCTTAAATTCCTTTATGTTTCCCTTTCAGTCTATCTTCTTCAATTTAGACTTAACTAGTTTCTTCGTATATGTTCTCTATCTGTGGATTTGAATTTTGAGAAGGCCTTTCCATGCGCTGATGAAATTTCACCTTTCAGGTTTCTTGCCCGTTAATGGTTCTTGCTCATCTGAAAAGCCTCAAGTTGGTTCTGGGTTTGAACAACAATCTTGTCATGGTAGTCAAACTGTTGCTCAGTCATTGCAAAATGAGGGTCAGAATGAATCTACCTGTTCAGCTGCGGTTAACCATAATATTGGCCATAGAGTAGAGAAAAGTAGTTCAAAGTGGCAGTCAAAAAGAAAGAGGAATTCGAGACATACAAGTAAAAATAGAAAACAAGCCTCAAGAAAATTTGTGGACTTGGGTGATGAACCCAGTGCGTATTTAGCAGGTATAGAGAACCCAGATGGATTCTCCCGGGGTTCTGTTCTTAGTTTAAATGATATTAATGCACCGGCTGCTTCACACAATTGTACCTCTCAGGGTAAGTGCAAACCTGTTGCTGAGGGACATCCTGGTAGAGTTCATGATTTGACCAAGCATATCAGGGGGGCGACATCTATGGCAAAACTATCACCTGATGGATCTCTTACGCCACAAAGATTGCTTCCTTATCGCCAGTCCCGCTTTACTGTTAATTCCAGATATCAAATGGCTGATTTTCCCAGAAGAAACTACTATTCTGATGCTTCATTATACGATGTCAAGCTTGAAGTTAAAGCCAGCTACAGGCAACAACATGTGCCTTTGGTTTCTCTTATGAGTAAACTCAATGGCAAAGCCATTGTTGGACACCCTCTTACGGTTGAGACTTTGAATGATGGCCATTGTGATGAATTGTTGAGTGGCATCACACCTAATGCGGAAGTCGGTGACATTTATTGTGCTGTTAAATCGAACTCAGCAATGGGAACAATACCTTCCAAGAAATCTTCTCGCTTTAAGCCTTGTAAGTCTTCCAGAACAAAAAAATCCGGGCTGTTGTCGAAGAAGATCAGGAAATTGTCATCACTTACTGGCCACCGGCTATCAGAAGAGGAAAGAAAACCAGTGGTGGATAAACCCAGGGGTCCTGTTATAGCTTGTATTCCTCTTAAAGTAGTGTTCAGTAGGATAAACGAAGCAGTGAACGGGCAGACGCGACTGACACACCGGGTATTACCAACAACCACCAACCCTTGACTTTGGTTAACCCAAAATATTTGCGGAGAATGGATTGCAAGGAGAGTTGGTTCCATTGATAATTTCAGTGATTTTGATATACCATCAGAGACTATAAATATATTATATATATCATATATTCTGCCATGGAGGGTGGAATGTTTTGTACAATTTTCAGTATATTTGCTTGTAGGAAGTGGTAAAATAGGAGTTCAATCATCGGAGGCTTCTCTTGGCTCTGTAAATAAATGTAACATTAGCTGAGGTGTAAAGATGATCTAGTATTAGGTGTTGTTTTACTTGATATTAGGTTCTCAGGCTTTGAATTCAGGATGTTTAGGAGGCTCAATAACTATGATCATTCTTATTGTACTCTAGGGATTCTGAACTGGATAAGTTATCAAAAGCTTACAACTGAAAAAGAAAAATTACTTTTGAATCAGTCATTAAGTTATAGTTCTTCATAGTTCATGCTTTTGTCCCATGTTGAGATAGACCCTTCTGAACTCTTGGACAAATTGGTGAAAAGTCAAGGGTATGAAGTTTTGCAAATTGTATTAATCTTTAGAATCAGTATGCTCATTCCCCTCTAATATGGTTTGCATGAAAGATACTCTATCCCTCTATTCTTTTTGCACAGAAATTCAAAATACCGAAAAGAGAAAGATCTTTAGTTTTTTTTTTTTTAAATAGTGATTTATTTCAACATTTTGTAATTTTAATTTCTTCAAATTTTAAATTTCTGATTTGACTTTTTTGTGGAAATTTCATCAATATGAAAGTAACAAAAAGGACAGTTTAAATGATTGAATTAAATTTTCGATTAAAAAAAAATGATTGAATCAAATTTGCTCACATTTGTGACATGTGACGGTGAAATCCTCTGTTTAAATTTGTATAAATGATACCCAAGTTTCATCCCGAGAGTCGACATTGTTGGAAGGGCTCTGACCATTTCGTCTCTGAGGTCAGAATGAGATTAATCTTCGCTTAGACTGTTACACGGATAGGCGGGGGATATCATGACTTAACCGAAAATAAATTTGTATAAATAAATTTGTATAAATGATACATATTTTAAGTATTTAAATAATATACAATTGATTACATTAATAAAATTTAACGATGTGTAATGTATTTATAAAGGTTTCACAGCAAAAACTAAATGTTATTAAGACTTAATTATAAAAAGGGTAATTTTTATCACAAAAGAAAGGGGTCATTTTGGTCCTAAATGTATGCCCTAATTTTCATTTTGGTCTATTATGTTTCAAAATATTCAAATTGGTTTTAAATGTTGGCAAAATGTTTCATTTTGGCCTCAAACTATTGAATATGACTTGTTTCAAGTTCAAACGTGACAAGTTTAGAGTTACGTATTGTTCTTAAAGAGTACTTTCTCTATCCAGTTGAAGCAGTCAGCAAACGAGGTAAAATCAGTCATAAAGTTGACTGCTCATTTCATGGTCAAACAAGTAAAATTGATCTGATTATATATCTCTCTCGTTTCAAATTCCAATGCAACGAACTCAAAGTTACAAGTTTCTCTTAACAAGTTTTTTGAACTTGAAATGAAAGACGAGAGAAATCTGACAAAATTCAATAGTTTGAGACCAAAAGAAACATTTTACCAATATTTAGAACCAAAATGAAATATTTTACTAATATTTAGGATTAATTAAAACATTTTAAAACATAATAGATCAAAATAAACATTTTAGTACCAAAATGACTCTCTCACATCAATATTTGGATCTTGCTCTTTTGAGTCTTTTCCTCCTACACAAGAGTACACAATGGGCTTTTTTGCACTCGGGTGATAGTGACAAACACTCATGGATCTTAGGATCCGACCCATTTAGAAAATGAGGAATTAGGGTTTTCTATTATGTGAGTATAAATGGCTAAACACTTGCATAAACCCTCTCGCTCGTCCTAGGTCAACCACGTTATAGCTTGCAGCATTGTGAGCCAACAGGTTCTCCTCTTCTCTATTCGTGTGTTTGTGTTCTGTGATTAGGGTTTTTGGTTGAGCTATGATTGAGATTTGAGACCATTTGGATCCCTTTCGTGGTTTTGTGTTGCAGGTGCGGAGAAGATGGCCACAGTATCGGGGCAGCTTATATGGGAGATCGTGAAGAGGAACAACTCGTTTTTGGTGAAGGAGTTTGGAAATGGGACTCAGAGCGTGCAGTTCAGCAAAGAGAGCAACAATCTATACAACCTTAACTCATTCAAGTACTCTGGTAATTTTCCTTTCCCTTTTTTTTTTGTTTTCCTAATTGTGATTTCTATGATGTTAGATTTATAGGTTTGTGGGTTGTTTTTTGACTAGAATTCGGGGAATGCAAAAGCGTGATGATAGTCGAGAGCTATAAATCTTGATTACATGTTAATTGGTTTGTTAGAAACTGGAACTTACTTGCATCATGGTTTGATTGCTGAGTGTTCTGAGTTGGAAACAAACATGCTCGCAATAAGAATTGTGGCACTCACTGAAATAATTTATTGACATGGAGCTTGAGTTAGTATGTGAATTTTGCTTTTTCATGTGATTATTCTTTTGATGCATGGAGGAGACCTTGATCCTAGAGTTGGCTTTATATTGGAATTTTGAAATTTCACTTGTTTGTGCATTAAGTCAGTTTTACACTTCATTCTAGGTTTGGCAAACAAGAAAACTGTCACTATTCAGCCCGGTGGTAAAGATCAATCTGTGCTGCTTGCTACCACCAAGACGAAGAAGCAGAACAAGCCTGCTGCATTGCTTCATAGATCTGTCATGAAGAAGGAGTTCAGAAGAATGGCGAAGGCAGTGGAGAACCAGGTAATCTAGAAAACGAAAGCATGTCAATTTAGTGGTTCAGAGGCAATTTCATATTCTTTGGTTGCACATGCTCATTGTACAGAATCATGGAGATAATTCATTACATTGATTATTGTTGTTGCCTGTATATCTTTTATATTCAAACTACTGCATTGTTTTTGAGAAATTGGTAAAGCTGTTCTATTGAGATACATGGATTATTTTGTGGGAAATTTTTTGTATCTTTGTCTACCAGAAGGATTTTTCTTTTGGCTGCTGTGATGAGCCTCTAACATGTAAGGAGAATCCCTGTTTGGGGTTCTTCTGTGAAATATATTTGTTACGCTTGGCTTCTGAGCTTCTATCGATCATAAGTTCTTTCTTAAATGTGTTCAAACCTTTTTTTAATTTTTTTTTTATTTGCATTGGTTAATCATGATCTCAAGTGTGAGGCTGCTGTATCATTCTTTCCCTCAAGGTGTGGATGTAGTTTCAACTTGTAGACAAACAGTAGTGGTGAACAAGCTAGTAGAAAAAGAAGTTACTTGATCAGGTTATCTAATCAGAGGAGACGTTCTTTACAAATGACTGCCTAGACATTATTGCTAAATTACTGTGATGGATTTTTTATTGACTTGCATTTTGCGTATGTTTATGCATGTAAATAAAATGACTTTTTATGACAAGTTGCTCCCATAGTCCCATGAATGAATTTGATGAACCTTTACTTGTACCTATTTTTGTATCTTTGTCTACCAGAAGGATTTTTCTTTTGGCTGCTGTGATGAGCCTCTAACATGTAAGGAGAATCCCTGTTTGGGGTTCTTCTGTGAAATATATTTGTTACGCTTGGCTTCTGAGCTTCTATCGATCATAAGTTCTTTCTTAAATGTGTTCAAACTTTTTTTAAATTTTTTTTTTATTTTTTTATTTGCATTGGTCAATCATGATCTCAAGTGTGAGGCTGCTGTATCATTCTTTCCCTCAAGGTGTGGATGTAGTTTCAACTTGTAGACAAACAGTAGTGGTAAACAAGCTAGTAGAAAAAGAAGTTATTTAATCAGGTTATCTAATCAGAGGAGACGTTCTTTACAAATGACTGCCTAGACATTATTGCTAAATTACTGTGATGGATTTTTCATTGACTTGCATTTTGCGTATGTTTATGCATGTAAATAAAATGACTTTTTATGACAAGTTGCTCCCATGAATGAATTTGATGAACCTTTACTTGTGTACTATTTTTCATTTTTTTGAACTCCCCAATATGTTCCTGTAAGCATTGTTATTCAGTTCTTGCTTCATATAATCTACTTAATGTTTTTTTACATTCCTAATATTTTTCCAACCTACCTTGCAATCTTGCAGGTGGCTGATAATCACTACAGGCCTGATCTTAAGAAGGCAGCCCTTGCTAGGTTGAGTGTCATTAATAGTAGCCTCAAAGTTGCCAAGTCCGGTGTCAAAAAGAGGAACAGACAGGCTGTGAAGGTCCCTGGTAGGAAGTGATTGTAGAAGTTACAGGGCATTCAACCCTCTCTTTGCTCCTTCAAGTTTTGTTATTTTCCTAGAACTCTTCATTAGATTGAGTATTGTTGTGATTGGCAAATTTTTTAATCCCTTCTATTTAAACCAGAACTAGTCTGTTATAGCATTTGATTTGATGGATGTGTTTACCTCATGATATACTTGCTGCAATTGCTTTTTGTCTATTATATAGTATATAGTGATTTTGTAAAGCTGGCAGTTGCATCAAAAGGTGGAATCTTTCAGTTAAACAGAAGGAAACAAAAATTTGGACCTAGAAAAATAATTTGAAGGAAATCTTCCACACGTGACACGACATCTGTTTGTCAATGAATCTGTTGGCTCAAGTATTGATTCCTTGAAAGTCGATTTTCCATGTTTAGATCGTGCGTATAATTTCAAGAGGAGTTGCTGAATTTTGGTTTAGCTTTTAGTACTTTAGAATTTGAAGAATATTTTTTTGTACCAAAAAAAGCAATTTGAAGAATATATTCTTGAACTTGTATAGGAAATAGGTGTTTTTGATTATTTTACTTTTAATAGCGTCACTTGTATGCTATGACAATTGACAAGCTCTTATTTTGCATTGATTTATCAAATCAATCGAAAGAAGGGTGATGGTTGTTTTTCTTGAAGGAGTTTTTTTGCAAGGAAAAGCTAAATTATATATCATATTTTGTTGTGTTTCCCTTTTTCTTCTTTTCTTGTTTGGGTTTCCTATTCTTAGATGGTTTCTTTTACAAACCATATTCTTTTTCCCTAGATTCTCATTATCAACAAATGACGTTTTCGTTTCTAAACTAAACAATGCTAAAAAGAAATTGTCTTCCTATTAAACGCGCTCTCTAATCTTCCAAAGAAAGTTAAGAAACTTCGTCACTTGTGAAATGTCTCTTGCACTCTTGTAGAAGCACAAAATATCAAATTGAACAGCACACCAGAGTTAACTAGAACATAAAAAGTTTGAGTTGTAATTTTATTCCCAAATATAAAATAAAGGTTAAAGTGCAAATTTGATCTCATATATTTTGTTCAGCTCGTAATTTGGTTCTATATATTTTTGTTGCATTTTTTGTCTCATATTTTTGGGTCAATTTCCAATTTGGTCCCATAAAAGTACAATACAAAAGATACAGAACCAAGTTTATACTTTGACATAAAATAAATAACAAACTAAATATTCCATTGGAATATATGCATAGTTAGGCAAAAATGGTTACTTGTTAAGCAATCCATCCTAGAGATGCTGACAAAGTCTAGAGTCAACGAAAGCAAAGGAATACATACATACACGTACAGGAATATTATTATAAAAGCATTGCTTACTTGTGTTGTTGTAATTTCCTATTGCCTAAACCTTATATATTAGTACCAAGTTTTGTTTGGTACCAAATAATATCCTTTCTTGTACTATTCTGGCTGCTGCTCTTCCCTCACCAACCATGTCTGTAAGGAAATCTCTGTCTGTCAATGGTGGCAAAGCCGACAAAACCGTGAAACGCCGGCGATTCGATCGGTGGTTCTCTTCCGTGGAGGTGTCCCTTGAGCCAGGGAAGTCCTTGAAGGACATGGATTCCTACAAATTGAAGGCTGAGATCAAGAGATGGGCTAAGGTTGTTGTGGCATATGCACGCCAAGTGAGTGGTCGTTTTGGAAGCTCTCGTGGCAAAACATAGACTTTTTCATTGGAAAAAAAAAAGTGTTTGTTGAAACTTGAAAGTGAATTTATATGCAAATGAATCAGAGAGATATCATGAGGTAAATGAATCAGAGAGATATCATGAGGTACGTTCATGGAGGAGGAAGAAGAAGAAGAAGAAACGAGAGAAAACTCATATTTCAGTTTCTAAATTTGTCCTAAAACTTTGATTTATTAGTCCCTAAATATTGAAAATGTACTTTTTGGTCCTTTTTTTTTTCACAAATGTCTACTATTTAGTCCTTGAAATAGTTGATGTTTATTAAAAAAAAGTCAGAGATTAGAAAATGTATTTCTAATATTTAAGGGTAAAATTATAGTTTCGGGACAAATTTAATGACTCATGGATAGGTTTTGCTCAAGAAGAAATGGTGAAGATGTGCGTTTAGGCCTTTGGGGAGTCCTTACCATATGGATGGAGGGTTATAAATTATACTGAGTGTGAGGTTGTGAGTATATGACATGATGGGGAAGTGAAGTTGTAGCTATTTTTATATGATTCTTTCTTTTTGGATGAGCAAGATGGTTGAATGGATGGATAGATCAAATAATGGGGTGAAATGAAAAACCAAGAAGAAGTTATGTAGATATTGTCAAACATTTTTTATTCTTTCTTTCCTTCCTTCTATTTTTTTTTTTCCATTGAAACTATTGGTGAATGCCTGTATCATATTTGTGACTTGTGTAATAACTAAGAACTCTTTGTGGTATTTTTAATGATGTGATGTGCATCATCCAAATGTATTATAGAGAGTAAAAATGTGATGATCTTCAGTTTTTCATAAATCAAACTTGTCAATGCAAGTTCTAATAGATCCTCCTTTATTTAATTTAATTTTTTTTCCATGGATGACACCTTTTAGTTTAATTCTACGGAAATAAGACGTTATGTAATTAGATGTTGGCAAAAGACCCTTTCATGCCCCTAACGTTTGAGATCAGTTTCAGTTATGCCCCTGATGAACCAGGATTTGGCCGGGGGTCGTTTCCCAGTTCGTTGCAAGATTTTACTGCAAGACAATGAACCACAGGGGGGCTCCCCTGTGATTCACCTCTCCGAAGCTTAAGTTAGTAAGAGTATAAACTAGCATGAGTAGCGTGTGAGTAATGAGTTACGTCCCTTTCATAGAGTTACCATCTTGTATTTATAGGCTTATTGAGGAGAGTCCGTTTAAGGAAACTTCCTTGATTGTAGAAGAGATATCTTGAGTGATATGAGAGGTGAATCATAATCTTTATTATTTCATGTAGGAAGATATTGTTTTGTTAATTAAGGATAAGTGAGTCATTATTTCCTTATTTGTGTAGGAAACCTTGATGGCCAAGGCAGAGATCTCTGGGGGATCTGTCTTGATTGATAGCGGATCTGTCTTGATTGACAGTGGATCTTGGTTGATCCCTGATTGTTTCCTTATTCCTCACGTCCTTATGCTCCGTGGGCGCCCATGCCCTCTATGGTTATGGGCGCCCTTGCCCTAGCAGGGTTAAGGGCGTTCTCGCCCTACCTTGTGGGCTTATGGCGTGCTGGGCCAATGGCATCTTCTGCCAGTTGGGCCTCCTAATTATTGGGCCTATTATCAGCCCCTAACGTTTGTTTTGTGTCAATTATGTCCCCAATGTGAAACGTTGGTGCCCATCATACCCTAACTTCAATTTTTTTAGGGTCAAAGTCCTATTTTGGTCCCTCAAGTTTGCTCAAAGTTCCGTTTTGGTCCATTGAGTCCCCGACGAACTTTTCGACGAGATACACGGCGGCCCCGACAACTACGAAAACTCCTAATCCAAGGTTTTTTGACCTCCTGAGTTCAATGACGACCTTTATTTTGCGAACAAATGATCAGAAACATGATTTTTGGCGATTGTGTAATTTTTCGGCAGCTTGCCAGTCAGTTTTTCGCAAAATGGAGGCCGTCATTGAACTCAAGAGGTTAAAAAACCTTGGATTAGGAGTTTTCTTAGTTGTCGAGGCCGCCGTGTATCTCGCCAGAAAGTTCACCAGAGACTTGAGGGTCCAAAACGGAACTTTGAGCAAACTTGAGGGACCAAAATAGGACTTTGGCCAAAAAAAATTGAAGCTAGGGTATAATTGACACGAACGTTTCACATTGGGAGCATAACTAACACAAAACAAACGTTAAAAGCATAACTGAAACTGACCTCAAATGTTAGAGGCATGAAAGGGTGTTTTGTTTTATATGTTTATACTTCGTGCTAAGTATAGAGATTGGAAATATCTTTCATAACATTGTTATCTTTTGTTTTTGTAAAACAGAGCATAAAAAATATATTATTAAAGAAGTCATGAAGTACTTGCAATGATATTGCACAACTCTAATTAAAAATAATCAAGCAATATATATATATATATGTATTTATATATATATTTTCATTTTGTACTATCTAATTTTTCTGATTTTGGGATTAAAAATTAATTTCACCATATTCCCAACAGAATAATTAACTTTATTCGTTTTATATTTTGAGTAAAATACACTTTGGTATCCTGTGGTCTGGTCATATTTTACTTTAGTACCCTGTGGTTTAAAAAATAACACATGGTACCCTGTGATATTCTCCATTAACACTTTGGTATCCTTTGGAACTATTTTATAATTTTAATTATAACAAATTTTACAAAAATTACATATTGACCCTCAATATTTTCAGAGCCCCATGTGGAATTTTTTGCAAGTCACTTCTTTACTTGTTGCTCTAGCAACCTCCCGATCGAACTAGTAAACTTGTTCATTATTTAATTGATCAAGTATCATGCAACTCCACATAGAGATGTACTAAAGGAAAAAAATTAAAGAGGAGATAACTTAATTTTATTATCCTTAAAGATGAAGAAAAAATGAGAGGTTAGAAAATTCCTATAGTTGAAGAAGAATTTTCAATGTTTTATACCGAATGTTATAAACATTCCTTATTATTGACCATTTATAACTAGAATTTGAGGTAGGCTATCATTTGGATTTCAGTATCCAAGGAATATGTTACAGTTAGGTCCAATCATTATCCACCCAATTTGAGTCCTTCATAATAATAAATTAATATTTGAGTTATTGAAGGATTGTTATACGGTTATACTTTAATATAGAAGAACTTCAAATAATATTTGATAAAAAAAAGAACTTTTCTTTTTCATGCCAAATTACACGTTTGGTCATATATTTGGGATAAGTTTTAATTTAATCCTTTATTTTTATTGCAAAATTAGTCTGATATGTTTCCATAAATTTATACTTTTTGGTCTCAAACGAATTAATGCGATTAAATTTGAATACGACGGTTCTAAAGCTACGAGTTCAAAAATAATAAGATCAAATTAGATTTTGAAAGTGAGTCATTCGTCTTACGATCAAACAAGTAAAATGGATCATATATCTTATTTTCAAGTTTAAATGCCATGAGTTCAAAACTACAAATTACTTTTGACGAGTCTTTTTTTTTTATCGAATGGGAATCGTCAACAAATAAAGTCAAATCGGACCCGAAAGTGGGTTTAAGACATTCAAAATTTTTCACATTTTCTTTCCAAATCCAATTTTAGGCTCAATTTAACCTCATTTTTTAACAATTTTAATTGGCAGAAAAAGATTCATCAATAATAACTCATAGCTTTAAATTTGTTATTTTTTTTTGGCGAAATTGAACTTATTGTTTTGGAATTGAAATGTAAAAGATATGACCAACTTCACTCATTTGATCATGAAACAAGTAATTTGATTTGATTTGTTGACAAATTCCAACTTCAAATAATATTTGTTAAAAGTAACATGTAATTCTAGACTTATCACATTCAAATTTGAAATGAGTTATGACCATATTCACTTTTGGGGACTAAAAGATGAAAATTTTTGGAAACATGTGGGACCCATTTTGTAACAAGATGATTGATGAAGGTCTGAATTGAAATTCACTAGAAACATGTGAGACTAAAAAATAAATTTGGCCTTTAATTAATATTTATCTACTTTGGCTCGATTGGGAAGGAAACGGTGTCGTTTCATGAAGAAGCTTCCATATATTTTCCTCAAGAAAACGCACATCCCGAAATTCAGATCTATAAAAGGAACCCTAGACCATCTTCGATATTGAAATTTCCGCGTGTTGATTATTATTGAAAATTCGCGTCTTCATCTTACTGAGAAGGAAAATTTGCAGTCGCGAAATCATGGGGAACACGGAGAAGCTGATGAATCAGATTATGGAATTGAAATTCACCTCGAAATCCCTTCAACGCCAAGCCCGAAAATGCGAGAAGGACGAGAAATCGGAGAAGTTGAAGGTCAAGAAAGCCATCGAAAAAGGAAACATGGACGGTGCTCGTATCTACGCCGAGAACGCCATCCGCAAGCGAACCGAACAGATGAACTATCTCCGGCTCGCTTCTCGGCTCGACGCCGTCGTGGCTCGGCTCGATACTCAAGCCAAGATGACTACCATCAACAAGTCAATGGCTAACATTGTGAAATCCCTCGAGTCTTCTCTGGCTACTGGTAATCTCCAGAAGATGTCCGAGAACATGGACCAATTTGAGAAGCAATTTGTGAATATGGAGGTTCAGGCTGAGTTTATGGAGAGTTCTATGGCTGGATCGACGTCTCTGTCTACACCTGAAGGGGAAGTCAATAGCTTGATGCAACAGGTGGCTGATGATTATGGCCTTGAGGTTTCGGTGGGTTTGCCTCAAGCAGCATCACACGCAGTGCCCACTAAGGAGGCTGAGAAGGCTGATGAGGATGATTTGTCAAGGCGGCTTGCGGAGCTTAAGGCTAGAGGTTAAAGTTGAATTGTTATAATAATAACTATTAGAATGATTGATGGGTGTCGTTTGTGAATGCAACTATTCTATTACATAATCATAGTGACTGGGAGGTGTGGCCAGTTAATTTGTGTATATCAAACTGAATTTGGCTCCAAGTCAATATGTTGACCTTGATTAGGGATTTCAATGCCCTTTTCGGTATGTTATAGTTTGGTTGGTGTGTATTTACCGTGGTAGTTTGAATGCTTTAATTAATTTGCTCTCTATTTTCTCAATTTGTTTTCACCAACCTAGGGTTTAGGTTTTGTTATTACTTACAACTGAGGAATTGGGGTTGGAGTTAATGCACTTTTGACATTTAGTGGGTATATGATGTTGGGAGTAGCATGTTGAAAGTAAGTCTGGTCAAATAGGTTTCTCATATTTGTTAACTACTGGGTGATGTTTGAGAATCTATTGGAGCGACAGTATAAATTTATGTAGAATGATTGTTTTTGGAAAATGAAGTGTTTTAGTGCCTTGATTTTGTTCATTTAGTATGAGGGTCAATGGTGATTTTAGTAACAGCAACAATGCGACATTGCTGGGAGGGGAGGCTTAGAATTTCTTTGAAGTTTGCAGGAGGATTGGAGTAGTTAGTTATTTAATTTTGTCGCTGACTTGTTCAGTGTGGTATTAATGGAGCCCTTTTCTGTAACTTATAGATTTGGGACCAAATATGAAGTACATCCCAGGCTCCGGGTGTGTTGAGTGTAAATGATTATGTTTCAGTACAACCATGTTTATTTTTGTTGATGTTTTGTTGAAATATTTCTTGGATGATTTTTGGGTTCTTATTCTTAATGTGCTATAATTTTCATGTGACGAAAACTGTGCACAGCAAAATTTGAGTCTTTTGTGAACTTCATGACTATCTGGATTTATGGCAGTGGGTTTTGGTCTAAAGTGTGTGCAAATGACTGAATTGTGTTACTGTTATAGGTTTATGTTGACATTCTGGTTGTTGAATGATAACATCGATAAGTTGGTCTTTGATCCTAAATAAGTATGCCTAGAGGGTTACTACTTAATAATAATGATTGCAATGTTTCTTGACATCCATGATGTGAATGCTTATTGTCACGCCTAGTGACTATGAGGAGTCTAGTTCCAATTTCTTTCATCTGGTATTAGTCGTTTAGTATATCTTGTGGTTGATGTTAATGTTCAGCTCTCATGTGTTAGTGTTGTGAAAAATGTAATTTGATAGATAAGCCTCAATTTTTTTTTTTCTTTTCACACGAGGGAAGTAGGGAACTTAGGGGGTCATACCAAAATAAGTTGAACTTTAACATTTATAATAAATGATTTGTGAAATTGTAAAACCTGAAAATGAGTCTGTATTGGACTTCTCAGAAACAAAAGAGACTCGTTAATAGAAAATATTTCAGAATACACATACATGGACATTCACGCTTGCTGAATGTGTTTAATTGCCTCTCCTTTCGGCTGCAAGAGCTGAGATCCTAGTATCAACTACTTGCTGGCTTTGTTCAAGAGGCATATATCATTACAAAAGGGTCTTCTGTAATCAGATTGTGCACCTTTTGCTTTTCTGTTTGGCCTTTTTGGTACATTTTAGTTTGGAAAAAAATATAAGGGCTCTTTAGATACTTGCTATCAATTTCACTAGTTATAGAATGACACACAAGATTTTAACTTTTTATTCTTTTTAATATTTTCTCTCATGATTGATGATGTGAAAAATTTGTCATGTGTTTTATACTTTTTTTTTTAATGATGAAGTTTATAGTAAAGATATAAAAGTTCGTATTTAGTCTATTTAGTTTGTCAAAATTCAAAAAGATATGTGTGCGCGTGTGTACTGTGCTCACTGTCTCACAACATTCAAGTATTGTGCTGCTAACATGAGTTGAAGACAGATGTAGGGTTTGTTTGGTTGTCTTATTTTTCTATTTTCTGATTTCATTTTCAGTGAAAACAATAAATATGATTGAAAATGTGTATTGTATACTTTTTTTAAAATATTTTCTAAAATTATTTTTCGAAACAGGCTGATAATAAGAAACGAAAAGACGTTTTCTGTATTTTTAAAAATAAATTTCTTGTTGTAAACATGTAATTTACATATAATAAGTGGATGATCACATCCATGACCTTTGGATTTTATATCTCAAATGTATAACATCTCTTCCAATGCTCATAATTTTATGGTGTAACCTCCCTCCATTAGTGTGCTTAATGTCATAAAATATTATCTTTTATGGTGCCCTTAATGTATAGGCTATAAGTTACATAGCCTTCTTTATGTCTAATAAGGGAGACTTCACTTTGTACAATTAGATAATGAGTAATGGTATAACAAGATGATGAGATGATGAGTACTTGAAGAACTACATTTATGAATCATATAGAATAGTTTCTGAAGAACTAAGTCTTTTTTAGGATCAATTTAATTTGTGTATCTCTTTCTCTCTTTATTTTCCCTTCACATTTTCTGTTTGTTTTACAACATTTGTGATATTTTACATTTTTACATAAAAGTGAATTGTTCAATCACATTAATATCATCATTTAATAATAATCAAATTTAAAAACGTATAAAAATTATAGTTATTAATGTTATTATAACTTAAATATCAATAACAATGAGTTTTTAATTTTATAAAATAATTATATTTTTCAAATTGAAAATTTTGAAATAGAAATAAAATTTTAGAAAGAATTAGAAAAAAATAAGCAATAAGAAATATTTTCGTAATTCAAATGCACCACATCTTCATAACATCTCAACAATGCCTATCGACACTGTGGATGTAAATTTTATTATTTTAATTGTTTTAAATGCTACCCTTATTCACCTTGAGGTGATTAATTAAAGGTCTGTTTGGGTGAACATTACTTTTTCATTATTTTTTCATTATCCTCATTTTCATTACATAACTTCATCTACAGGGCTATATGGGCGTTTGTTTTGCAATTATAAAGTCATTACAAAAATATCATTTCATCACAAACTCATTTCATTACATATTTCATATCCAATTACTAACATACCCCTACTCAAATACCTATAATTACCTATACTCTAATACAAATATAAAAAAACTATTTAGCAAAATAGTAATTTTTAATACTCTCATTTATTACACTTACAACTTTCTCTCTCCACTCATA